>ML101304.1:0-32759 GCA_003697995.1 Taxidea taxus jeffersonii | reverse complement strand
CTGGGATCATGACCTGAGCCGAAGGCAGCGGCTTTAACCCGCTGAGCCACCCAGGCGCCCCTTCTTTGGTGTTTTCTGACACCTCTCAACAGGAACCCAATTGCCATGGATGGGCAAGCTGGCTTAGGTCCATGTGCAGTACAAAACAGCCAGCCTGCTAGTGGTGTGTGCCATCCTTTTTTCTAACATATGCTGGGAGGTTCTAGTGATATGTGCCATTTTTTTTTCCTAATTCTGGAGGGGGGGGGTTGGTAATTATTGTGAATAAAGAGATACATAGGGATTATAGAGAGCTTTCCTTTACTTCTCTGCGAATTTGAAACTAAGGAAGCCAGACAGAATATAAAACATCATAATGATGAAAACACACACATATAAAAACAGCAGAGAGAATGAGGCAATACTTGCAGTATAATTGGTAGTTAGGACCACATTTTCTTTCTTCCTTTTTTCTTATTGTGGTAAAATATACATTACATGGGGCACCAGCCTGGCTCAGTCAGTAGAGCATGTGACTCTTGATCTCAGGGTTGTAAGTTTGAGCCCCACATTGAGTATAGAGATTACTTAAAAATAAAATATTAAAAAATATACATTACATAGAATTTACCATTTTAACCATTTAAAAAATATTTTATTTATTTGACAGAGAGAGAGAGCACACACAGGTGGGGGGGAGGCAAAGGGAGAAGCAGGCTCCCTGCTGAGCAATGAGCTGGATGCAGGGCTCAATCTCAGGACCCGGGGGTCATGGCCTGAGCCCAAGGCAGACGCTCAGCCGACTGAGCTATCCAGGTACTCCAGTGGATTTTCAACTACATTGGGATTGGTGCCTTCAGCTCAGGTTGTGATCCCAGGGTACTGGGATAGAGCCCCACATTGGGGTCCCTGCTTGGGGGGATCCTGCTTCTCCCTCTCCTCCCACTCGTGCTCTCTCCCTTTCCAATAAATAAATAAAATCTTAAAAAAAGAAAGAAAGAAAATCCACATATGAATCCCGACTTCCCAAAAACTTAACCACTAATAGCCAACTATTGACAGAGGCCTTACCCATAATACAAACAGCTGATTAACACATATTTTAATGCTATATGTATTATACACGTGTTCTTACAGTCAAGTAAGCTAGAGAGAAGAAAATGTTATTAAGAAAATCATGAGGAAGAGAAAATACATTTAAGGTACTGAACTGTATCGAAAAATTTCTGTGTATAAGTGGACCCACAGTTCTGAAACCTATGTTGTTCAAGGTCAACTGTACTGCTCCTCCTGACCTGGCTAGCTCTCTTTCAAGCTCCTCTCTGGCCTAGGGCAATAGGATTCTTCTTCACTTGCATGCCACATCTCCTGCTTATCTACCTGAAAATGCCAAATGCCTTCAGGAAGCATCCATAATTCTACCCCTAAGCCCCAGGTTGAAGCCAAGGACCCTTCCTCTCTGCTCCCATCTCCTTCCGTGCTTCTATTAATATTTGCTGAGTACAGTGGCCTCCCTTATATATTTTTCACTCCTGATGTCCCATTTATGTCCTCATCATTGAGGGTGGTGCTATGGCCATCCATGTTTTACAGACAAGAAGACCGAAACTCAGACACTAAACTGCTCAAGGTCACACAGTGAGTTAGAGGAAGCACTAGATGGGAATCCAGTTCTGTCTGACGTGTGAAATCTGGAGTATTACAAATATAATTTGTAACCTGATTTCTTCTATCCTTAGTCCACTGGGTGAGTGCTTGCCTCTTTCTTTCTTCCTTCCTTCCTTTCTCTCTCTCTTTCTATTTCTTTCTTTCTTTCAACACTTTACTCTCTCACATCACCTCCTCTGCAAAGCCTATCCTGTTCCTCCCTTTACCCCAGCTGAGTTAGGTGTCTTGCTTGGGGCTTCCATAGTCCTGGCAGCCCCAGGGAAATATCCTATTAAAATTTCAATTTTAACGTCTCTCTTGAAAAAATCTTGAGACTGTCAACACAGTCTCCATGGCAACAATAAGAGTCTAGTACTGTCTCCTCCGCAGCTTTGAGATGGGGCACCTATTCCATTTCCTTGAAGACCTCACCCCGTCCTGTCCCCATACATCGCCCCTGCCCCCATCATCCATGTGTCGTTTCCTGTCTGAAGCCCTTAACACTTGGGACTCTGATGATGTGTTTCTGATGATTCTTTTGCCCCTTGACAGCGACCCCTGGAAATGAAAAATGGTGTGTTGTAATTTTTCATCCAGCCACCTCTGATATATTCAACATGTCACATAAAGTAACAGAACCAAAGAAATTCTTAGTCAAAGTAAAGCTCTACATCCAAGTCTGCCACAGGCCTGCTGTTGAACACACTAGGGGGGCATGACTGCTATCTTGACTCAGAGCAAAGCAGCATCTTCCTCTTGGCTTGGTGGCAGCCACACAGACAGGAAAAAGCCAGTCAGCAGCGGAGGTGTCTTTCTTTCTAGTGGTAGATGATTGGTTGTATAATTCCCTCTGCTATAATGGGAACCCTGCCTTGGCTTCTGTGCAGGAAAAAGTTAACATAGCAGTCCTGAGTTTGCATATCCTTAGAAAAGTCTGTGGACAAGCTTGGCCCTTGGCTGGGAATCTGGATTTGGGGAGAGTTCATTTATTCCCAGAATTGATAAGACTGGCCCACCATGCCTAAATTGTTTGTAGAAACAACGTAGTGTATGCTGACTACCTGTTTTCCTTCTGGGAGTCTGGAATTCTGGCACATGCTAGAGAGAGAGTACATGTGACCAGTGTCCAAGAAATAGTCTGGGTATCCTTTCACTTTAATACATCATACCATTAGTAGGAGTCCAGTGAGATCTCCTAGAGAGTCACTGCATCTAGGGTGGGTCTTGGGGACACCTGACACAGCTTCTCTCTGCCTGTCTGGATTCTATTCCTGCTTTCCCCTGAAACCTTCTTACCTGGTTACTACACCTAGGAGCGATCCCTCCCTATGCGCAGTGAAGCTGTATGTGCAGACCTTGGAAACAGGGACTTGCATTACATCCGGCCTCTGTTTGGCAAAACGCAAGCCCTGGGGAATGGACCCTGGTTACAAATTGTTTAATCTTGGCTGGGACTTAATTTGATAGGTTCAGCCTCCCTAAGAGCATAGGCTTAGGTGGACCTGGGTTTGAATCCTATCTCTTTGACTCTTATCTTCTGGGAGCTTGTTTCTTCATCTGTACAATGAAGTTAAATTGGATTTAATTTGATGGATTCAGGCAAAGTGATACACATAATAACTATGGGGCAAATGGGAACTTTTTTTTTTTCTGATTTTTTTTCTTTTTTCTTTTTTTAAGTAATCTCTACACCCAGCGTGGGGCTCAAACTCACAACCCTGAGACCAAGACTCACAGGCTCCACCGATTGAGCCAGCCATCTCCCCAGCAAATGGGAACTTTAATTATTGTTTTGAAGGTTGGTATAAAATCCCTGTCCCCAAATAGATGGGAAGCATCTGATTGCTCTCTGCATCTCTCCCAGAGCTGAACTATTGTTTACACCGAGTAGGGGCTGGAAACTCCGGTGAAAGGGTCATGTTTACTCTGCTGTGAAAGACATGACTTTGTTGCCAAAGTAAAAATAATAAAAGTCGTCATTATAATTTTAAAAATCACATTTGAGTGCTTACTATGTGCTATGCGTTGGGCTAAGCAATTTGCTTAGATAATTTATTTCATTTACTCTTTACAACAACTCTGTAAAATACATTGTTATCACCATGTTAAAGATGAGCGAAAGAAGTTTAGCATAATTGTGGCCTCACACACATAGGGGGTAGAGCTAGGATTCAAATCTAGGTGTATCACTCGGGTTAGGCCCACATAATAAAGTACAATGGACTGGGTGACTTCACAACAGAAGTCAATTTTCTCATCGTGTGGAGTCTGGAAATCCAAGATCAATATGCCAGCATGGTCAGTTTTTCTTTTCTTTCTTTTCCTTCCTTCTTCCTTTCTTTTTTTCACATTTTTATTTATTTGTCAGAGAGAGAGAGAGAGAGAGAGAGAGAGCAAGAGCAGGGGGAATGGCAGGCAGAGAGAGAAGTAGGCTCCCCACTGAGCAAGGAGCCTGAATCGGGGAGATCCCAGGACCCCGGAATCATGACCTGAGCTGAAGGCAGCCGCTCTGACCTACTGAGTCACCCAGGCGCCCAGGGTCAGTTTCAGTTTCTGGTTAGAAGTCACTTCCTGGTTGTCTCCTGTCCCCCAACTCCGGTGCATGAGTGTAGGGAGAAAGTGAGGGGGCTCCCTGGTATCTTTTCTCATAAGGACACAAATCCTGTCTGATGAGAGTCTTACCCTTATGACCTCATTTAACCTTAATTCCTTAGAGGCACGACCTCCAAATATAGCCTCACTGTGGGTTAGGGCCTCACCATATGAATTTTCCAGGTGGAGGCAGTGCACATCCAATCCGTAACAACGGGTCTAATAACAGAGTGCAAAGAAATAATCACAAATTATCAAAACCTCTTATTTGTTATTGTTCTCTTAAAGATTTTTTTAATATATATTTTTAAAGATTTTATGTATTTATTTGACAGACAGAGATCACAAGTAGACAGAGAAGCAGGCAGAGAGAGGGGGGAGGGAAGCAGGCTCCCTGCTGAGCAGAGAGCCCGATGTGGGGCTCGATCCCAGGACCCCGAGATCATGACCTGAGCTGAAGGCAGAGGCTTTAACCCCCTGAGCCACCCAGGTGCTCCAAGATTTTTTTTTTTTAATTTATTTGAGAGAGAGAGAGAGAGAATGAGAGAGCACGAGAGGGGAGAAGTCAGAGGGAGAAGCAGACTCCGTGCTGAGTGGGGAGCCCAATGTGGGAGTTGATCCCGGGACTCCAGGATCATGTTCTGAGCTGAAGGAAGTCACTTAACCAACTGAGGCACTCAGGAGCCCCTGTTCCTGTTCTTGTTCCCTTTTTTTTTTTTTTAAGATTTTATTTATTTATCTGATAGAGTGCACAAGGGGAGGGGCAGGCAAAGGGAGAGGGAGAAGCTGGCTCCCCGCTGAGCAGGGAGCCCAGTGTGGGGCTCGGTTCCAGGATGTTGGGATCATGACCCAAGCCAAAGGCAGACACAACTGACTGAGCCACCCAGGCTCCCCCAAAACCTCTTAGTTGTTCTGATAAATTTTTTCTATATTGGGAACGATGTGGGGAGCTGGGGGTGAGTGCTTAATTTGCTTCTCTTGGTCAGAAATTTTAATTCAGGGGCGTCTAGCTGGCTGGTTCATTCAGAGGACCATGTGACTCTTTTTTTTTTAAGATTTTATTTATTTATTTGACAGACAAAGATCACAAGTAGGCAGAGAGGCAGGCAGAGAGAGGGAGAGAGAGAGGAGGAAGCAGGCTCCCTGCCGAGCAGAGAGCCTGACTCGGGGCTCAATCCCAGGACCCCGAGATCATGACCTGAGCCGAGGGCAGAGGATTAACCCACTGAGCCACCCAGGCGCCCTGACCATGCGACTCTTGATCGTGAGTTCCAGCCCCATATTGGGTGTAGAGATTACATAAATAAACTTAAAAAACAAAAACGAAAACAAACCTTTAGTCCAAATAGGGCTGCCAACTTTCCAGAAGTCTAGGAGCCTACCTCCCCATAGGGCATTGAGAGGGAACACTTGCAAGGGTTCCTGAATTTAGAAGTCCCACTGAACTTGGATTTTACCCTAACAGGGAAAGAATTTGGAAGAGTGAAGGAAAAAAAAAAAAGATAAAAAACAAAAGTAGTTATACTTACTCAGAAATCAAGTCTTTTTTATTTATCCCTAAATCAGAACTAGGCCCCGTGGCCCCATAGCCTTTCCAGCTCATGGCAATAGGTAAGGGAAACGTTTCTTTGAAGTTCCTCCAAAAACGTTTATCTGATTTCTTTTTGTGGTCAGATTGTTTTGGTCCCTGACCATCTTTCTGTAGAAGTAATAAAGATTGTCTGCAGAAGTATTTCAGTTCCTATTTCTTTGCAGAGGCACCCAATTTAATCAAGACATATTTGCTTGCATTGTAATTGTTCACTTAAAGACTCCCTGTGTGTTTTATTTTTATTTTTTAAGATTTTATTTATTTATTTCACAGACAGAGATCAAAGTAGGCAGAGAGGCAGGCAGAGAGGGAGGAGGAAGCAGGGTCTCTGCTGAGCAGAGAGCCCGATGTGGGGCTCGATCCCAGGACCCTGAGATCATGACCTGAGCTGAAGGCAGAGGCTTAACCCACCGAGCCACCCAGGTGCCACTCCCTGTGTGTTTTTAGACCCGTAACTCATTCTCCTTGTAAAATATGAGGGCTGCTGATTATACTAATATTCCCAAATACCATGAAGCCAGACAGTTGCTGTGGTTAATTTGCCTTCAGAAGATCCATAAATCCTAAAATGTTAACAAACTGAGTAGAACAGAATCAGGATTCACAAGATATAAATTCTTAGACAAGGCTGAGGAAGGACACAAAGGGGCTGCAGTAGTTTTTGAGCTCTAGGAATTGAACCTTAGTTCAGAGCTCTGATTTTTCAATCGTAAACAAGCAATGCTCTCCAAGCGTTGTTATTTCTTGAACTTTCTTTTTTTAAGCTTTTTTTTTTTCTCGTAATCTCTGTACCCATCTTGGCCCTACTGGATTAACTCTTGATAATATTATCTACATTTTGAAATGTAGGCCTGAGAGATCCTTAGGCAGCTTTGCATGGTTACTAAACTGAATGCCCTGAATACTAGACTAACAAGGGCACTAGTGAGGGGCCTGCCATTAGAAAGAAGATACGGTTCTAGGGCAGAGGTTGGGAATCCCTGGGTCAAATCTAGCTCACTGCCTGTTTTATAAACAAAGTGCTACTATGTATGACAGAGTCAAGCAGTTATAACAGAGGCAGGATGGGCCACAAAGTCTAAAGCATTTACTACCTGGCCCTTTGCAGCAAAGGTTGGCCAATCCTTTTTCCAGATCCCTAGGTTGACCCCACCCCCACTTCTTTTACTGGCCCATCTGGGGAGCATGCTGTATCAAGTATCACAGAACTGACTGGCCAAGTTCCGGGTACTCTGTTTCCTCTCGCATGATAAACTCCCATCCCTTAATGCTTGAGCCACAGGTTTAACTAAAATGGTAAAAGTGGTGAATGCACCCCTAGTCTCAATTAACAGAAGCCAGGAAAGAAATATACCAGAACTTTATTTTTGAAACTTTTAAACTAGTAATCATTAGATGGGAATCTTCTTTAACTTGATCTTTTCTTCTATATTTGAAAAGTATCTCATCTTTGTTAACATTTCCTTGGCTTTTTCCAAATCATCTGAAATAAACAGAGACATTAAGGTGAGGCTTCATTTCAAGCAAGAATAAAAATAACTCTTTTGACCAAGGTAGCCAGTCTGAATCACAGATAGTTTTAATATGAAAACTGTGAGATCTGTATTTGCATTTGTCTGTACGTTTATGTATGTCTGATACATATATATATATATTTCCCTATCTTCCAATGGTATTACCAAATTAATTTTTTTTAAAGATAGAATTTTTTTTTTAAGATTTTATTTATTTATTTGTCAGAGAGAGAGAGAGAGAGAGCGAGCACAGGCAGACAGAGTGGCAGGCAGAGGGAGAAGCAGGCTCCCTGCCGAGCAAGGAGCCCGATGTGGGACTCGATCCCAGGATGCTGGGATCATGACCTGAGCCGAAGGCAGCTGCTTAACCAACTGAGCCACCCAGGCGTCCCCAAATTAATTTTTTTTAAATGCATGTCTTTCTTTTTTTTTTTTCTAAGATTTTATTTATTTATTTGACACACAGAGAGATCACAAGTAGGCAGAGAGGCAGGCTGAGAGAGAGGGAAGCAGGCTCCCTGCTGAGCAGAGAACCCGATGTGGGGCTCGATCCAAGGACCCTGAGATCATGACCCGAGCCGAAGGCAGAGGCTCAACCCACTGAGCCACTCAGGCGCCCACCAAATTAATTTATAAAATCCCTTATAAGAGTTGCATCCTCCCTATGACCCAGCAATCACAGTAGTGGGTATTTACCCCAAAGATATAAATGTAGTGATCTGAAGGGGCACCTGCACCCGAATGTTTATAGCAGGAATGTCCACAATAGCCAAACTATGGAAAGAGCCCAGATGTCCATCGACAGAGGAATGGATAAAGAAGATGTGGTATATACACATACATACATATATACATACACACATACATACGTATATATGTATGTGTATGTGTATATATATATACACATACACACAATGGAACATTATGTAGCCATCAAAAAATAATCTTGCCATTTGGAACAACATGGATGGAACTGGAGGGTATTATTCTAAGTGAAATAAGTCAATCATAAAAAGATAATTATCGTATGATCTCACTGACATGCAGAATTTAAGAAACAAGGCAGAGGACCATAAGGGAAGAAAGGAAAACATGAAACAAAATGAAACCAGAGAGGGAGACAAACCATAAAAGACTCTTAATCTCAGGAAATAAACTGAGGAAACAAGCTGGAGTGGAGGGGGGTGGGAGGGATGGGGTGGCTGGGTGATGGACACTGGGGGGGTATGTGCTATGGTGAGAGCTATGAATTATGTAAGACTGATGAATCAGAGACCTGTACCCCTGAAACAAATAATACATTATATGTTAATTAGTTGAATTTAAATTTAAACAGTAAAAAGTAAAAAAAATTATATCCTGTCTTAGAAATAAGTTCTTACATAAATTAAGTGTTCCTAAAACTTCCAGAAATATAGGAACCAACTCAAATATTTTTCATTGTCACATCACTTGTATAAATCTTTGGTAAATAAGACTAGATTGGCATTGTTGGTTTAATAAACTAGGTATGCTTCCAGAGTTGTTAACATTAAATTATAATGCAAACATGTATTTTTTTTATTCTTAAAAAGATTTTATTTATTTATTTGACAGAGAGAGATCACATGTAGGCAGAGAGGCAGGCAGAGGTGGGAGGGGGAAGCAGGCACCTTGCTGAGCAGAGAGCCTGATGTGGAACTCAAACCCAGGACCCTGAGATCATGACCTGAGCTGAAGGCAGAGGCTTAACCCACTGAGCCACCCAAGTGCCCTACATTTTATTTTTTTCAAGATTTTATTTATTTATTTGAGAGAGAGAGAGACACAGTGAGAGAGGGAGCTGGGGGAGTGGGAGAGGTAGAAGCAGGCTTCCCACTGAGTAGGGAGCCCAACATGGGGCTCGATCCCAGGATCCTGGGACCAAGAACCAAGCTGAAGGCAGAGGCTTAACTGACTGAACCACCGAGAAGCCCCCCTAATATAATATTTATTAGATGTTTAAGATTGTAGAGATAGTAAATTTGATATTACTCAAATTAAATCATTCTGACAAACTTTATTTTTTAAAGATTTTATTTATTTACTTGAGAGGGAGAGAGCACAAGCAGGAGAAGCAGCAGAGGAAGAGGGAGAAGTAGCCTCCCCGCTGAGTAGGGAGCTTGACATGGGGCTGGATCTGGATCATGACCTGAGTTGAAAGCAGACACCAAACTGACTGGGCCATCCAGGTGTCCCTGACAAACTTTGTTTATAATGACAATAATTGTGTTTTATAACATGCTGCCTAAAAATCATTTCCAAAATCTGACAACTTGGAACCTTAGAGTCATGGTAAGCTAAGTTAAATATTAGATATACATTTATTATTTATTTATTTTTAAAAGATTTTATTTATTTATTTGACAGAGAGACGGAAAGCACAAGCAGGGAGAGTTGCAGGCAGAGGCAGAGGGAGAAGCAGGCTCCCCACAGAGCAGGGGAAGTCTGATGTGGGACTCGATCCCAGGACCCTGGGATCATGACCTAAGCCGAAGGCAGTCGCTTAACCAACTGAGCCACCTAGGTGACCCTAGATATTCATTTAATATATAATTAATTTCTAAATAGGATAAAGTGTTAAAACATTCACTGTTAAGCAAAAGTTTAAGTTTATATACTTAATGGCTGTTTATTTTTATATGGTCCAGAGAGGCCAAGGATCTTGGATCTCTTAATAAACATGTCCTTGCCACATTAAAAAAGTTGTATTTGGAGCTCCTGGGTGGCTCAGTGGTTAAATGTCTGCCTTCAGCTTGGGTCATGATCCCAGGGTTCTCTCTGTTTCTCTCTTGAATAAATACAATCTTAAAAAAAAATTATAGGAAGATGTAACTCTGTAGCTTATGAGATGGTATATTCATAAAATTTGCTAATCTACTGCAGAATACTGGTATATTATAGCTCTCAGTTGTTTTTCTGTAAAATAGGTTACTAATGGTTAAAATTTATAATTAATGTATAAAAAAATAAGACTATGAGTAATAAGATTAAAGGGAAACAACTCTGTATACAAGGAATGAAAGAAAAGTAGGATGTGTTTTTATATGAAAAGTATGTAAAGAATGAAGAGTATGTTTCCTTTAGGATGAAAAAAAAAAGAGTAATTTTGTCCTAAAGTAGAACATGAAAGGGAGAAAGAAGAGAACAAAACATGAATGGATATTGAGAGTTGTAGAAGGTTTGTAGAAAAGGAATTTTATGTTGTGAGGTCAAAGCTGGCTAAGATTAAGTGGATTTATATACATATTGTTTTTTGATTTTTGTTTTTGTGTTTTTAAAGATTTTATTTATTTATTTGACAGGGAGCACAAGAGGGGGAATGCAGAGGGAGAGGGAGAAGCAGGCTTCCTGCTGAGGGCGCTCCATCCCAGGACACTGGGATCATGACCTGAGCCTGAGGCAGATGCTTAAATGAGCTACCCAGGTGTGCCTATAGCTGGTTTTTTTTTTTAGTGAACTTTATTTTTTAATTTTTAAAAAATATTTTATTATTATTTTTTAAGTGATCTCTAAACCCAACGTGCAGCTCGAATTCACAGCTCTGAGATCGATACTCCTACGCTCCACTCACTGAGCCAGCAAGGCGCCTCTTGACTTTAATCTCCATAGTGTACGACAAAACCAGAGTTTGTTTTCCTCGGTAAAATTAAATGTTTTGGGACGCCTGGGTGGCTCAGTCAGTTAAGCATTTGCCTTTGGCTCAGATCATGATCCCAGAATCCTGGGATTAAGTCCACATCAGGCTCCTATCTCAGTGGGGAGCCTCTTGTCCCTCTGGCTGCTGCTTCCCCTCATTCCTCCTTGTGCTAACAAATAAATAAAAAAACCACACACACAAAAAACTGAAGTTTTGGGGCACCTGGGTGGCTCAGTGGGTTAAGCCTCTGCCTTTGGCTCAGGTCATGATCTCAGGGTCCTGGGATGGAGCCCCGCATCGGCCTCTCTGCTCAGCGGGGAGCCTGCTTCCTTCCCCCCCAGTCCCTACCTGCCTCTCTGCCTACTTGTGATCTATCAAATAAATAAAAATAAAATCTTTGGAAAATGTTAAAAAAATTCAAAGTTTTTTTGATTACTGGTGGAGTCTTAATAAAAGACTGAGAGATTTTTCTTCACCTTTTAATCTGCCTAGGTAACATATATTGTGTCTTATCAAAATAATTTCCCGTGCTTCATGTTGTCTTTATCATGTTCTTTGTTACTTAAGAGAACAAAGTCTTCTCACTATTCAGAGCTAAGGTTCTTTATTTTTCATTTGCCTTTGCCTTTGAAATTTTTTTATCACCACTTTGGTTAAATGGATAACTAAGTATTGTTTTACAACGACCTATGATCCTACGTAATTAAATATTTAAAGCATTTGACAATTTGGACAACTTCCCAAAATTGAATTCTAAATAAAGTCTTCCTGACCTCAAACTAACTGAATTTTCTGAGAGGATCCCTGGAAAACCTCAAAGGATTTGTTCTCTCACCTTCTAAAAGGAAAGATGTTAAACTAATTAGGTTTATTTGATTATTATTCCCATTACATGGGGACCACTGTCAAAGAAGATATTTAACCTTCTCTAGGTTATATTTGTCTGGGCAGAATGTTATTGTTTTAGAAATTTCATAAAGTTCCTAGAAATTTGTCAATAGTTTCACTATAATATGTCCTGGTATCATATTTAGTTATTATGTTAAAATGTTCTATGTCACAGAAGCAACCAAATTTCCCTGTCGACTTAATTATTATTATAACAAACTCTTATCAGATCTTTAACTGTGGTGGTTTTATGTGTTTTCCTATCCACAGATAGTTGTGGTTTTACTCTGATCCTTTCCTAAAAGCTCCTGCAACCAGCTACAAGCCAGATGTGTGTCTAACAAAAAGGTACTGTCTCAGAGACCCATGGAAAAGGACTGTACCAGGTACAGGCTTCTGATGGCATTGCTTCAATAACCTCGAGATCAAAACAATAAATTAAGTTAGGATTTCCAAACTCCAATGAAAAAGCCAATGGGTTCATGACTTAACAATCTAGTAAGTCGTGTTTTTTTTTTTTTTTAAGATTGTATTTATTCATTTGAGATAGAGAGGTACAGAGAGAGATCGCATGAGCAGGGAGAGGCAAAAGGAGGGGGAGAAGCAGGCTCTTCGCTGAGCAGGGAGCGGAACTGGGGAGGGAGGGCTCTATCCCAGGATGGGGATCTCATGACCTACGCTGAAGGCACTTAACCATTGAGCCACCCAGGTGCTCCGCTTTACTTTAAAAAAATATATGTGTGTGTGTGTGTGTGTGTGTTTGTGTGTGTATACACATATATATATATATTTAAGTTTTTATTTAAATTCCAGTTAACATACAGTGTAATATTAGTTTCAGGTGTACAATTTAATGATTCAACACTTCCATACATCTCTCAGTGCTCATCACAGGCCCTCCTTAATCTCCATCATCTAAACAGATGCCTAACCCATCTCCTTAGTTATTTCCCCTCTGGTAACCATCAGTTTGTTCTCTATTGTGAGACCCTATTTCTTGGTTGCCTCTCTTTTTTTTTTTCCCTATGATTGTCTTGTTTGTTTTTAAAGACTTATGTGTTTATTTTAGAGAGAGACTGAGAGAGAGCACGAGTGAGAGGGGCAGAGAGAGGGAGAGAAAATCCCAAGCCAACTCCACGCTGAGTATCAAGCCCAAGGGGGCTCTGTCTCATGACCCTGCAATTGTGATCTGAGCTGAAACCAAGAACTGGAAGCTTAACTGACTGCACCGTTCAGGCACCTCCATTTGTTGTGTTTGTTTGTTTCTTTTCTTAAGATTTTATTTATTTATTTGACAGAGAGAGAGCACAAATAGGCAGAGAGAGGGGGGAAAGCAGGCTCCCTGCTGAGCAGAGAGCCCGATGCGGGGCTCGATCCCAGGACCCCGGGATCATGACCTGAACCGAAGGCAGAGGATTTAACCCACTGAGCCACCCAGGCGCCCCTCTTTCTTTCTTTCTTTTTCTTCTTTTTTTGTTTTAAGATTTGTATTTATTTGACAGAGAGAGACAGTGAGAGAGGGAACACAAGCAGGGGGAGTGGGAGAGAGAGAAGCAGGTTTCCTGCTGAGGAAGGAGCTCGATGGGGGGCTCGATCCCAGGACCCCAGGATCATGACCTGAGCCTAAGGCAGAGACTTAATGACTGAGCCACACAGGCGCCCCATGCTTGTTTTGTTTCTTAAATGCAAACTGGTGCAGCCACTCTGGAAAACATCTGGAGGTTCCTCAAAATGTTAAAAATAGAACTACCTTACAATTCAGCAGCTGCACTACTAGGTATTTGCCCAAAGAATACAAAAATACTAATTTGAAGGGATACACGCAACCCAGTGTTTACAGCAACATCATCTACATTGTCCATTGACTGATGAATGGATAGAGAAGATGTGATATATATATGTATACATACAATGGAATACTACTCAGCCATAAAAGAGAATGAAATCTTGCCACGTGCAATGATGTGGATAGAGCTAGAGTATAATGCTAAGTGAAGGGGCACGTGGGTGGCTCAGTGGATTAAGCCGCTGCCTTCGGCTCGGTTCATGATCTCAGGGTCCTGGGATCGAGCCCCATGTCGGACTCTCTGCTCTGCGGGGAGCCTGCTTCCTCCTCTCTCTCTGCCTGCCTCTCTGCCTACTTGTGATCTCTGTCTGTCAAATAAATAAATAAAATCTTTAAAAAAAATGCTAAGTGAAATGTCAGAGAAAGACAAGTGCCATATGACTTCACTCGTAGGGAATTTAAGAAATATATTTTATGTAAACAAAATGAAAACATTTATCTTTTCTCCTTCCACGATTCCTCAAAAAAACTCTGAAACTATTATTGAACATTCTTATTTTCATGGCAATGTAACTATTTGCATAGGCTCAGCAAGAAGCTGTCCTCTTTGTGATAGGACATAATTTAAAACACTGATTATATGACCAAGGCTTTGAATGGAATGTCACATTTGAAAATGATGTATAAAATCAGACAGAACAGACAATTTTAAGGAAGTAAGGTTGACTTTATGGGGCCAAAGCTTACTAAGCCCTTTTGGAAAAAACCGGATTGACACCTGGCTTATAGGGTTCTCAGCATTATAGATGAAGGTCACTTCCCTGCAGGCCCAGGAAATTTAGGATGTTTTGGGAACCTCAAGAATAGAGGAATTCACCCAAATCTGTAGGTATTACAGGTGACATCTGATGGCAAATTCTTGGTTTGACTTCCTAGCATTGAGAGGTTTTTTTTTCCCCTTAAAGATTTTATTTATTTATTTGACAGAGAGAGAGAGATCACAAGTAGGCACAGAGGCAGGCAGAGAGAGAGGGGAAAGCAGGCTCCCCGCAGAGAGCCCGATGCAGGGCTCGATCCCAGGACCCTGAGACCAAGACCTGAGCCGAAGGCGGAGGCATAACCCACTAAGCCACCCAGGTGCCCCTTGTTTTTTTTGTTTTTTGTTTTTTTTTAAAGTGGGCTCCCATGCCCAGTGCAAGGCTTGAAATGACCCTGAGATCAACACCTGAGCTGAAATCAAGAGTGAGATGCTTAACTGACTGAATCACCCAGGCGCCCCTTATCGAGGGGCTTTTGAAGTTCAATCTGAGATTCCTTATAAAAACCTCCATAAAGAAAACTTAAGGGTGCCTGGGTGGCTCAGTCATTGGGTGGCTGCTTTCGCCTCAGGTCATGATCCTAGGGTCCTGGGATAGAGGCCACATTGGGCTCCCTGTTCAGTGGGAAGCCTGCTTCTCCCTCTCCCACTCCCCCTGCTTGTGTTCCCTCTCTGTCAAATAAGTTAAGTAAAATATTAAAAAAAAAAAAAGAAAACTTAAAAAGGTCTGTATTATTGATTACTATTCTTGTTGCATTCATGTAAATAATTAGGCCAACTTTAATGCAACTAAAGGTATTTTGTAAACAAAATTATTCTTACCTTGATTACCTTTGATAGAAATTTTATGACAGTGGGAAAGTATATCACACCCAGAATCTAGTCTTGAGGTTTTATCATCTTCCTATAGACCAAGCTGGATCCTGCCATCTTAGACATTTTGTCAGCCTTTAGCAAATTCATTTTTCTTTTCGTTTTTTGTTTTTAGCCTTCAGCAAATTCTTACTTCTCCTAGTTTCCTTCAGTATCTGGCTACAACTCTCCAAAGTGCTGTTTCCCATCTTCCTCCTTTTCTCCTGAGAAAGAATGGTATGATCACTGAGATCTAAAACCTAATCCTTCTTGGGACTCAGGTTCTCTTGTGGTCGCCCTTTCCTCTGGGATCTGAAAACACCTTGTAAGCTAAGCCCAAACAATTTGATATAAGCATCAAAGAACTCATCACTATAAATCACGTGTTGGCAACCTTTGTGCCTGGACTTGCTGCCACTTGGGCTACCCCAAAAGCCACCAGAACACCTGTGTCTTCCATGCTCTGCTCTCAGAAATAGCCATGGCTGTGACATTGACGTCTGTGCCATAACTACCAACATTCAGACTATAAAAGAAGAAATCTATCAGATGGCCACTGCTGTCCTCACACCACCATGTAAAGATGCTTAAGGGGTCAGCGTCTTCTCAAGTGACTGCCCGCCCTCTGGACTCAGAAACTGGGTTTATAGTCTGTTCCCACCATTAGCCTTTGTTTTCTTTTTGTTTCCAAAGACATGCTCCTCATTAAATGCCTAATTGCTCACGTCATCCAGCAAATATCCTCTTTACCAAGTCTCAACAGATGGTTCAGCTAGTCCTTAATAAACAAAGGGCGATCAAATGAGAAATGGATTTACATTGTTTAGAGGAAAGAAAAAGTCTCTTCTTCCTGTCTCTGTTTGTTGCAGCTAACATCAGAAGGTAGGACTCCTGTCTCCCAGTGTCTGAGGGAGCGTAGAAGCCTAACTTCAATAAGCCCCGTTAGCAAACCCAGATGGGTACATGGACCATCCCCCACCACCTTTCCTTTTTTGTAATTTTCCAATTCCCAGACTCTCCTGAGAACATGCTCATCCCCCTCCCTACTCCTTCATTCTCCCTTTATTTTTTTAAGATTTTATTTATTTGAGAGAGAGGGTGGGGGGAGAAAGGGAGCATGAGGGGGGGAGGGGCAAAGGGAGAAGGAGAAGCAGACTCCCCCTTGTGGTGCTCAATCACAGAATCCTGGGATCATGACCTGAGCTGAAGGCAGACACTTAACCAACTGAGCCATGCAGGTGCCCTTCATTCTCTCTTTAAAATGCCCAGTAACCTCTGTATAAATTGGGAATTCAGTTCACACCAGACTTTTCCCTACTGCAACAGTTGTTACTAATTGAAATGTATCCTTACCACTCTAAGTAGTATCTGGCTTTACCTTTACAGCCTAAAAGCATCTCTTCGAGTCCCCGCTGTTAATTCTTCAGATATATTCTCAGAAGTGGAACTGTTAGCTCTTACGGTGATCCCGTTTTTATTTTTTTAAGATTTTATTTATTTATTTGTCAGAGAGAGAGAGAGAGCGAGCGAGCACAGGCAGAGAGAGAGGCAGGCAGAGGCAGAGGGAGAAGCAGGCTCCCTGCCGAGCAAGGAGCCCGATGTGGGACTCGATCCCAGGACGCTGGGATCACGACCTGAGCCGAAGGCAGCCGCTTAACCAACTGAGCCACCCAGGCATCCCGGTGATCCCGTTTTTAATTCCTTGAGGAAATACCATAGTGTTTTCCATAGTGGCTGCACTATTTTACATTCCCGCCAATAGCGCACAAGGGCTTCAGCTTCGCCAGACCCAGAGCAATACTTGTTATTTTCTGGGTTTTCTACTACTAGCCATCCTAGTCGGTATGAGGTGGTATCTTGTTGTGATTTTGATTTTCATTGGCCTAAAGATTACTAATGTTGTATATCTTTCCATGTGCTTATTGACCATTTGTATATCTTCTCTGCATGTTCTATTTCTTTTTTTTTTTAATTTTTTAAAAATTCGGGACGCCTGGGTGGCTCAGTTGGTTAAGCGGCTGCCTTCGGCTCAGGTCATGATCCCGGCGTCCTGGGATCGAGTCCCACATCGGGCTCCTTGCTCGGCAGGGAGCCTGCTTCTCCCTCTGCCTCTGCCTGCCACTCTGTCTGCCTGTGCTCGCTCGCTCTCTCTCTAACAAATAAATAAATAAAACTTAAAAAAAAAAATTTATTTACTTGACAGACAGATCACAAGTAGGCAGAGAGGCAGGCAGAGAGAGAGGAGGAAGCAGGCTCCCCGCCGAGCAGAGAGCCCGATTCGGGGTGCGATCCCAGGACTATGGGATCATGACCTGAGCCGAAGGTAGAGGCTTAACCCACGGAGCCACCCAGGCACCCTTGCATGTTCTATTTCTTAAGCTGGGTGGTGGCGACAAGGGTATTTCCTCTGTTTTTTTATTCCTTATATTGTACTTAAATATTATTTATTCTTCTTAAAATCTAGAAAAAAAAATCTACAAAAGTGCAGTAGGAGATGGGGGTGAGCCATGGTGAGCCAGTGGCCTGGGTTTGTGGATTTCAGGCAGCCATATCAGGCTGTTAATCTGTATTTCCCTGACATCTTTTTATTTATTTTATTAAAAAATTTTTTTTAAATTTTATTTATTTGACAGAGAGAGAGAGATCACAAGTAGGCAGAGAGGCAGGCAGAGAGAGAGGGGGAAGCAGGCTCCCCACTCAGCAGAGAGCCCGATGCGGGGCTTGATCCCAGGACCCTGAGATCATGACCTGAGCTGAAGGCAGAGGCTTAACCCACTGAGCCACCCAGGTGCCCCCCTGACATCTTTTTAGAAGCCCTCCTCTGCCTGTGTGTCAGAACAGACTTCTACAGCCCTTGCAAGTTGGAGAGCACACTGTGTAAGCCTGTCCCCTCAGCACTAGCTGATTGGACTCGAGTGGACATCTGGCTCAAGCTGGGCCAACCACATCCCCCCTCTTGGGAATCTAGAGTTGGGTCTGGGACACTCCAGTCAGATGGTCAAAGTCCTTGTACTTATAAGGTAATGGACCTAGGTGATTCTTTCTTTGGATTTGGGGAGCTAGTCCTAATTCTTTATAATAACCTCCTTTTTATCTGGGTTAGCCTGAGTGGCCTTCTGCTTCCTGCAGTCAAATGATCCTTCAGCTGAAGGGCCCATTATTCCTGTATTTGAGGGGTGGCACAAGTCTGGGATGGAGAAAAAGACTGTTCTTACTTCAAAATAGCCAGAAATAGACTGAATCTCTTCCAGCTGAAAGCCAGGAGCAATGGGGACCAGGAAGTTTGGGCACAGCTCTGTCATGGGCTTCTCCTTCTGGGCTTTGCAGGCTTTGCCAGATGCCGACTGTGCAGCCTTGCCCTCAGGATCTGCCTGTGTTGGCTTTAGCCTACCTCCCGTACCTTAACTTCTCCTACTTGCTAAAGGGTGACAGAAGCATTTTTATTAACTCTTTCACTGGCATATCATGGTTTTTGGCACACAGCTTATTTCTCCCGCAAGATCGTGAATCCTTGAAGGGAGAAATGTCCACTTACCTATATTTTATAGCTCCCCATGTACTTTTCATAGGATGGGTTAATAACAGCTACTTATTCAATTGATGGTTATACCTCAGTGCTTACAGTTTCTTTCCATATTTAAGAAGTCAAGAAATGAAGAAAGTACCTTGTTCAAAAGCTCTGCTCACATTGTCAGTCAATTCTTTTTGTTTAGCTGAAAGAGAACATCACTATCTTAATTTTTCTATTTATACACACTTAAGATGTGAAGATATCACTATCTTAATTTTTCTATTTATACAGACTTAAGATGTGAAGATAACACTTTATAGCTGGTTTCAGCACAACACAACAGGGAGCTTAGATTCCAAGTGAGGCCTGATAAGCCCTGTGTCCACATGTCCCAAAATGGCAGTTCCTGTGTTTTAATTTATTTGTTTTTATTTGAGAGAGAGAGAGAGAGAGGATGCACACATGTGCCCAGGGGAGGGGCAGAGGGAGAGAGAGGGAATCTCAAGCAGACTCCCTACTGAGTGCAAAGCCTGACTCTAGGCTCAATCCCACAACCCTGAGATCATGACCTGAGCTGAAACCAAGAGTCACACACTCAACAGATTGAGCCACCCAGGCTCCCCGGCAGCTTCTGTTTAGGGCAGTGTTGTTTTTCTACCTCTGTAACGTCTGAGGGGCAATCACTAAGGCTTGTAAAATGGCTACACTATCATTTAAAAAAAAGGACAAGGAAATGCTTTGATTGTCTCCACCAAGCAGTGTGAATTTTTCAGAATACAGGTAGAAAATTAGCAAGCTGGGACTGCCTGTGGGCAGGGCATCACAGTGCTTCAAATAACCACTTGCAAATTATACAGCTTCCCAGGAAAATGAAACATTTAGATCCTATTGTCCCGTAAGAGAGAAGATGCCAGATAACGTAAAGGAGCAGCTACCTCGTGTTTCGGCTGTGTCCTCATTAGGAAATGAAGAATGTTACTGTAAGTGTGTTTTCCAGATATGGAAAGTATCCATCACTTCTATGTCGCCTGCTTTCAAAGCATTTTCAAATACATTATATCTCCATTGTAGGCGGTTACAGGTGTTGGGAAATGGCCCTGGTCATATGGTTGGTTGAGTGGAGGAGCTGGAAGCAGACCCCAAGTCTCCAGACTCCTAGAAAGTGGTGGGAGACTAGCAATGTGGTGTTGACAAAAGAACACTGGGCGAGGAGTCTAGAGGCTCAGAAGTTCTGCCCAGATCTAACCAGCTCTATGCCCTTGAATATTTGCTTATTTTGGGTCTTAGCACACATGTCTGTATGGGAGGAAACTTAGAAATTAATCTGAATGAAGGTCAGGGACCTGTTTGAAAGCAGACATTCACTATAGGGCTAGAATAACCCCCACCAGTGACTGAGCACTTGCTATGGGTTTAACTTAATCCTTGCAACAACCAGTACCAATGTTATCTCCACTTTACTGATGAGGAAACTGAGGCTCAGAGGGGTGAAGTTGCTTGTTCAAGGTCACATGCAAAGTCAATGGCAGTGTTGACACTGCACTCAAGACCCCCTCACAGCAGAGGATCATGTTCCTCTGTCTTCCAAAGCTGTGCAGGGGGTTTCTGACTGTGAACCTTGAGGTCTTCTTCCAACACCACCCACCCCTAAGGCTGTTGACACATCCCTAATTGATAGACTAACCCCCCAACCCCCCATTTTACTGATTTTAGCTTCTTTTTTCATTATTTATTTATTCAGTTTATTTACTGAGCCCATGTTATATACACCATGTACATGGGCTGAGGATATGAGGGGACCAAAAAGCAGAAAGTTTCTGCCTCTATAGGATTTTCAGTCTAAGGAGGGAGGGAGGCTGACATTGGTCAGATAATCTCATGTAGAACAGTAAGGTTATAACTGTGATTAGTCCTATAAGGGAGAGATACCCACTGCCAAAAGGTACAGATAAAGAGGTTCTCTGACAAAGTGATGATTGCCCCCAGATCGGGTAGAGGAAGAGTTCACTAGAGGAAGGAGAAGAAGGTTTTAAGCAGAAGAGCATGTGCAAAGGCCCTAGGGTAGAAAGGTGCTTGGGACAGATGAAGAACTAGAAATGGCCTGTGTGGCTAGAGTGAAGGGGCAAATGGGAGGAAGCAGAGTTCAGACCATACCGGGCCTTGTAAGCCATACTAAAGACTTTGGTCATTAACTTGAGAGCAGTGGGAAGCCACTTAAAGTTTTAAAGCAAAACCTAAGATAACCTAGGTAAAGATTAAAACCTAGGTAAAGATTAGATTTGGGTTTCAAAAGCTCTTGTAATTGACAGTGTAGGAATATATTCGAAGGAAGGTACAGCTAGACCAGCCTGGAGATATTACAGCTGTCCAAGTGAGAAAGAACGGCAGCTTGGAACAGGCCGCTGGCAGTGCAGACAGACAGATTTGGGATACATTTAGAAGGTCAGCATTTCAAGATCTGGTGATAACTGCCTATGGGGGTAAGGGAGGACAAGTTGTTAAAAACACCTCCTCAGGGGTACCTGGGTGGCTCAGTGGGTTGGGCCTCTGCCTTCAGCTTGGGTCATGATCTCAGGGTTCTGGAATCGAGCCCCGCATTGGGCTCTCTGCTGAGCAGAGAATCGAGCCCTGCATTGGGCTCTCTGCTTTCCCCTCTCTCTCTGCCTGCCTCTCTTGCCTACTTGTGATCTCTTTTTTTCTCTCTCTCTCTCTGTCAAATAAATAAAATCTTTAAAAACAAAAACAACACGTCCTCAGTGTTGTTTTTGGACTTGTGCAACTGGATGGTGTCATTCACTTAGAGAACATCAGCAGAGGAATAGGTTGTGTTTTTTTTTTTTAGGAGGGAGGGGAGAGGCTCACGAATTCCATTTTGGACTCACTGAGTTGGAATATATAAACTCCATGAAGACATGGGCCATGTCTTTCTTGTTCACTGTGTCCTGCACAATGCTTGCTACACAGTGGGCATGCCACAAATATTTGTGAAAGTACATATGTGCATACAATTGGAGTGAGAATGTGGAACTCTTTCTAAGTGGCATGGTTAATTTTATGTGTCAACTTGGTTGGGGTATGGTGCCCAACTGTTCGGTCAAATGCTAAGTCTAGATACTGCTGTGAAGGTATTTTGTAGATGTGATTGACATCTATAGCCAGCTGACTTTAAGTAAAGATTAGCTTGGATAATGTGGGCACAGAAGTCCTGCTTGAGTTTCCAGGCTACTGCTCTGCCTGACGTATTTGGGACTTGTTAGCCCTCACAATTCTGTGAGCCAATTCCTTAAAATAGCTTTCTCTCTCCGTCTTTCTCTACATATATACATGTATACTCTCAGTTCTGTTTCTCTGGAGAACCCTGACTGATACAATGTGAAATAAAGCGGAAAACAAAGCAACATGTGATCAGAAGTTAGTTTTTTGATCTTTGCTCTGCCTTGTGACCTTGGGCATTTCCATGAACTTCTAAGGCCTAATTATTCTTGTCAGAGACAATAACAACATCTAAATGATGTCATGGGTAGGAAGGAGGATTTTAATCTGCAAAATATTATGATGTTCTTTGTTTAAGGCTGCCTTCTGGAAGGTTAGAGATGTTGCAAGTCTAACCTCCAGACAAAACTGGTTTCAGTATAACCAAGAAAAAAAATAGTCCCTGAATTATTATGATGACCTATATGTAGTCTTTATATTCATTTTTCATTTAACCTTCGACATGTAGTCATAATAGCAATAAAATGCATTCAGGGTATTTTATCTTTTACCTCTGACAATAGATTCAATCTCTTTCATCGCAGCTTCACTTTGAGCTTCTGCAAGTTTTTCATTGATTTCCATTATTTCCATGAGGAACTGCCTGTCCATCTCATAATCTGTCCCTTCAGGAATCTCTACTCCATGGAGCTTTAGCTATTGGGACATAAAGCAGAGAAAAGTAAGGTTGGTTGAAGAGACTGTGGCTAGAGTCATAAATCCTACTTACAGAATATAACAGAACAGAATACGATTCATTAAAAAACAAAACTTGAACTGTCTCAATATGAGAATGTGAAGGTAAGGTATGGGAAAGTTAGACTGAGACAGGAGTGCTGGGACAGGATTCCTTTCTGCTACCTGGAACTGTGTGACCCTGGGGGAGTTGTTCCTCCACTTGGGAGACTGAATTAGGTGTCTGTAAAGGCTCTATTAAATCCTAAAATTCTAAGGTGCTACACTCTTCCCTCCCCCACAAAAAACACCAAAATTACTCTTCCCTGAACACTATCACCATCCAATCCTTGAAATTTACAGAAAATGGTACCAAAAAAATGCACTTAGGCAAGTAAGATTTATAAATACTCAAGAGAAAACTATTCTCATTCAGTATCATTGAGGCTAATTATCTTTGGGTCCCTAGACTAGCTCAAGTCGCAAACACTCTTCCGCTGAATACAGGGGAGCAGTTGTCTCTCAGCCCAATGGATACCATGTAGTCACGCATAGAAGGGTTGGGAAATCACCTTACAAGGTATAGTCCCCTGCTCAGGGGAGCCAGAAGGGTCTTATAGGCATCATTCACCAGGGTTGAATGCTTCTCTGAGAAGTCCTTTTCAGTCTGTTAGTGGAGATGAAGATAATCTCATTACCATCCAAATCAGCCACGTTACATTCACAAACTGTTTCATAAAATACGGATGGGCAGACAACTAAGGAAATCTCCTAGGTAGAACTGGTGTGGGATGAGCTGTCTTCATTCTCAACCAGTAGGTTCTAATTCTTCTGGGAAGTCAGGTAAAAGTTGTGAGTGCAGGGCAGGTTCAGGGCCTGACTATTAGCTGGGGCCAGGCTGCCCCAGGATGGAGCTAGTTGTTTAGCTCTGTCTCTCATAATCACATCACCACAAGGCCACTGCCACCCACCCTGTGTACACTAGTGTTTGGGTATGATTAGAGGTGGACAACAGGCTACCTGAGACCTCTGGCTGAAGAAATCAGGGTGGACAAGACGCTGTAGTTCCTGGTACCTAGCCTGGAGCTTTGCTGTGTCAACTCTGAAGGCACGGTTGCTGTAAGGAAATTGGGAGATAAAATTCATGCACCAAATATTTATAGATTTGTGTACTATGGGCCTGGTTTCTGTTCTCATAGGGGTAAATGCAATAAACATGGAGAGAGAGAGAACTTCAAAAAGTGCTGTGAAGGAAAAGAAAATAGGGTCAGAGAAAATGGTACATGCTGTGGACAAAGAAATGATATTTGAGCTGAGACCTGAATGATGATGAAAAATAACCAAAGATCAGAGAAAAAAAGTCATCAAGAGGTAGAGTGAACATGCAAAGTCCCTGAGGTGCAGACACGTTTGGCACGCTTGCAGAACTTAAAGGATAGTGTCAGGGCAGCACATCATAAACGTGGAATGACTGGTAGGTGCCAATCCCAGAGTTAAGGGGAAGGACCATTCCTGAATCCCACCCTGTATTTTGGAGGCCCAAGTCCTTTCATCTTTGCCTCTCACTTTATTTTAACCCAGCTCCTTTCACTTTCCATTCCCAGAGCCTTCCCTGTCTTAACAGTTTAGCTCTGCTGAAATTTCATCACCTCTCCAAGCTCCTTGAGGTTCAGAGGAAAACAGGAAAAACAGCCACTTCTGACTGTCTTTCTCCAGTTCTCATTTCTCCCTTAGACTCCAACCCACAGTATTAAGTTTTCCGGTGCTTTTACACCCCACTTTGTTTTTCTTACTAGATTTATTTTATTATAAAAGGATGTAACTCAGGAACAACCTCATGGTTGAAAGATGCATGGGTGAAAGGGCGAGGGAGCTTCCAAGCCCTCTCCAGGCACACTACCATTTCATCTCCACGTGTTCACAAACCTGGAAGCTCCTTTACTCCCTTATTTTGGATAGCACTTCAGTACGTCTTTCTTAAAAGTCTCAACCCAACTTTAACCATTCTGACCCTATCCAACTCTTTAAGCAACCCCTCCAGCACACGTCCCTCAAACCCCGCCCCTCAACTTCTCCTCTCAGGGCCCAGCCCTCAGGTTTCCCTCCACTGAAGCCTCCCTCCTCCAATTTCCCCTAAATTCCTTCCCTGACCCTCCACTCCTCCCTCCCTTCTCCTCTCCATTCCTCAGAGGCCCAATCCTCAGGCTCACCCCTCAATTTCCTCTCTCGGCCGCCGCAAGGACACCCTCCGGGCTCCCGGGCCCCGCCCCTACATCTTTACGGCTCCGCCCACCGATCTAACCGGTCCCGCCTTCTCCTTTGCAACCCCTAGATCGCCAGCCCGACGTCTCTCTCGCCCCAGCGTGTGTCCCGAAACCGCCTCCCGTACCAGTCCAGGAGGCTGAAGTAATCTCGAGTGGGGTCAGGTGGCTGCAGCGCGCGGCACTGTGGACAGAAGAACCCGTCCCCACGCATGGGGCTCCCTGGGCCACCGCAGTTCCAACACTGGGGGGAACTGTTTCCCGCCAGTGACGCAGCACTGCAACTTAGCGGTCTCCTTCCGAGGACCCCTGCCGGCCACAGCCTCCGCACCCGGAGCAAGGCGCCACTTCTCCCGCCCCACATCTGGCCGCGGCCTATGTCGCCGCGGTCACCCGCTCCGGGTTTGGAGAGAGCAGCCGAGCCGACTCGTGCTACTGATTGGCTGGGGAACTGACGGGGCGGGATCCTGGATTCCGAGTGTCCCGCTCCTCACTTTAAACTACAACTCCCAGCAAGCATTGAGGCTACGTGTGGACGGCCACATCCGCCGCTGTTCATTGGTCCGGCAGCGACGAAGGGTGTTCTGATTGGCTGAGGGTGGAGTTTGTATGTGCTTAGTTAGCGCCACGCTGCTGGCTGCAGCTGCTGGTGAGTGTTTGGCTTCAGGTGGGCTCACGCGGTGAGTCATAGTGGGGAACTTCTCTTGGGTGTTTGGGGTTCGATTCCCGTCCCCAGGGTATTAATGCGCGCTGAATCTCCAGAATTTTCTCTTTGTGTGGTTTTTGAGCTCGGTCGGGGGAGGAGAGGAATGCGTGGGTGACTGTCTTCCATTGTAGATGAACTTCGAGGTGAAGTTCACTTCCCCTGTTACTTACAAGCTGAAACTGGCTCAGACGTGCAGCGTAAGAAAGGACGAAGTTGTGTTCTCCAAAACCAGAGGGAAGTTGGTTTGTAAAGAGTTATATAAGTGTTAGTAATTATTGCCATATTTTAGATTCAATTTCGAAAAAAACCTATTAAGAACCCAATCTTAGCAGCTAGGCGCTGCAGGATCTGGAGACACACTGACTTGTGTAGGAGGATGCCCAGCGAGTGACCAAAAGTGTGTGGGATGGGGTGGCGAGGAGAGGGTAGGAGGGCACCAGCCCATCTTGGGGCTCAGTATCTGTATTTGAAAAAAAAAATTGTGTTGCACTTGTAAATCCCTTTCCCGCTGTCAGATTCTTTGAGACTGGAATTCTGTTCTCCCAATTATCAGACATTACTGGGGGAGGAGACTTCATGTATCATCTCATTTAATTCTCTAGATCTGTCTGTTCAGTGAGGTGATCTACCTGAAGGTCATGCAAAGATTTGACTCAGGCATCCGACTCCAGACTTGTTTACCTGTAATATTTCCATATACCTCCTCCTCCTCATGGTTGAGGCTTATGTGGTTTCCGTCTGTCTGCTGGACCCTTACCATAACCGGGATAGCAGCCACTTCTTGACCGTCCTTTGTCAGTTCTCAGGGTGGAGAAGTCTTGTCCAAAAGCTGTAAGAAGTTTCAGCCTTGATTGAGGCAGTAGTATTAGAGCTTTAGGTCCTGGAGTGGCACACTCAGTTCTGAGGTCACCTTCTTGGTGTGGTTTAAGAAAAAGTCATCAGGATCTTTGTATCTGGAAAGCTATCTGAGCATGGGTATCTGGAGAGAATAGAGAATGCCCCCCGCCTTTTATAAAAAAAAAAAAAAAAAGAAGAATCACATTAGGGATTTAAAGTTAGGGATTGACAGTTACTTAGACTTGACTGTAGTTTCTGTTATCAGAGTTTAAATGTTCATCGAATTAACTCTAAAGTGAGGGTGGGGACCTGTTATGGTTTTGCGTAGGAATCTGTTGGGCTGAAAGGCCATTGAGGATGAAAGGTGAGCGCAGATCGTTATTTAGCATCACAAAAGGCTAGGTGGAGTTGTTTGTGGGAGGCTTCTTTGTGTTACTGCTTCATTAATAGCCTGGCCCTCAGTTAGGAGTCGGGGAATCTAGAGTGAACAAACAGGATGTGGTCTTCATCATCCTGGGGCAGGCTTAGGGGAAGAGGGGTATCTGTGACATTTAATGTAAATGGTCACCCCTGGCTTGGTGCAGTGAATTAGTTTATAGTTTCTCTTTGGCCATCTTTTACCCCAAGCCACATGACCCTCTTCTTTCTTGTTCCTAAACAAGAAATTTAAGTGTAGTGTTGATTGTATTAATGAATACCTTTTAAGTTTCATTTCTAAATTTTATTTTTTTTTGAGATTTTATGTATGTATGTATTTGTTTGACAGAGAGAGAGCAAGCAGGGGAGCAGCAGAGGGAGAGTGCTGAGCCGAAGGCAGGCACTTAACTTACCGAGCCACCCAGTGCCCCTCATTTCAAATTTTTATTTATTTTATTTTATTTTTTTTTTTAAAGATTTTATTTATTTATTTGACAGAGATCACAAGTAGGCAGAGAGGCAGGCAGAGAGAGAGAGAGAGAGGAGGAAGCAGGCTCCCTGCCGAGCAGAGAGCCTGATGTGGGGCTCGATCCCAGGACCCTGAGATCATGACCCGAGCCGAAGGCAGAGGCTTTAACCCACTGAGCCACCCAGGTGCCCCTATTTATTTTATTTTTTAAAATATTTTATTTATTTATTTTTTAGAGAGAGAGAGAGAAAGCACGAGCTCAGGCAGAGTGGTAGACAGAGGCAGAGGGCGAAGCAGGCTCCCCGCCAAGCAAGGAGCCCCATGTGGGACTCGATCCCAGGACGCTGGGATCATGACCCGAGCCAAAGGCAGCTGCTTAACTAACTGAGCCACCCAGGCGTTCTCAATTTTTATTTTTATTAAAAATTTTTTTTAAATTTTTTAAAGAACTTATTTATTTATTTGACAGAAAGAGAGATCACAAGTAGGCAGAGAGAGGGGGAAGCAGGCTCCCCGCTGAGCAGAGAGCCTGATGCGGGGCTCTATTCCAGGACCCTGAGATCATGACCTGAGCCGAAAGCAGAGGCTTAACCACACTGAGCCACCCAGGCGCCCCAATTTTTATTTTTATTTAATTTATGTATTTATTTCACAGAGAGAGAGGGCACAGGAGGGGGAGAAGCAGGCAGAGGGAGAGGGAGAAGCAAACTTGCCACTGAATAGGGAGCCCGACATGGGGCTCAGTCTGAGGACCCCAGGATCATGACCCAAGCTGAAGGCAGGCACTTAACCGAGCTACCCAAGTACCCCACATTTCTAATTTTTAAAAATTAGATGAATGTAAGCTGTTATAAAGTCTTCCTTCTCACCCCCAACTTAGTTCATTTCTTTTAACTTATTTATAACCTTCAAATTATTTTTTGTTTTCTTTTCCCTGTGATTTGTGGCTGTCATACAAAAAACTGATCCGGTTTGAAATGATAGGATGAAAAGCTCAGCCCAGAAGAACTATAGATCAATATAGACTTAGAATTTTAACTTTTGCAGAACATGCTTGCTCTGGATATTTTTTTTTCCTGATGTTAAATATGCCCATCCTTTACTTTTTTATTTTAATTTTTTTATTTTATTTTGTTTTTTAAAAGATAAGAGATTGCCCTCGTGTGGGTGTGGGGAGAGAGGAGGGGCTGAGGGAGAGGGAAAGAGAGAATCCCAAGCAGGTTCCACACCTAGTGCAGATCCTGGACACTGCAGGGCTGGATCTCATGACCCTGAGATTATGACCCGAGCTGAAATCAGGTGTCTGAGGCTTAACTGACGGAGCCACCCAGGTGCCCCTGCCCATTCTTCCCTCATGAACTTTTAGGCTTGTTTCTTGAAACTTACTTTATCGGACACTTACTTTTGAGGTCATGATGTCTCGAAGGACGGAAGGGGAATGTCAGCAGTCCCACAGCAGTGGCGCCTGTTCCCAGTCCCAAGGTGGCTTCTCTCAATCTCAAGGCGTCTCCTCCCAGACACTTGGCTCCTCTTCACAATCTCAAGGCACGTCCAGCTCCAGCAGCATGGCACCCACATCTAGCCAGTCCTCTCACTCCAGTTCAGGGACGCTGAGCTCTTTCGACACAGTGTCTACCCAAGAACTCTGTTCTATTCCTGAGGACCAAGAACCCGAGGAGCCTGTCCCTGCCCCTTGGGCTCGGTTATGGGCCCTTCAGGATGGATTCCCCAATCTTGGTAAGACCTTTTGTTATATCATGTAAAATGTTAATTGTTCACAAAAATAATTCGAGGAAGCTGTAGCAGAGAGCTCAAGGCACTTCTGGAATGATTCTAAAGTTTGAAGGTGATGAAAGATGGAACCCAGGAAGCAGTTTTGGGGGTAATTGACTGACTCTTACCTGCTGTGGATCCCCCCCCCATTTATCTTGCAACAGATATTAAGTGGGCATCTGTAATGTTCTGTCCATTGGAGCATCTGAAGAGAGCAGTAGGCCATTTCCCTAGCAAAATGTGATTCATGCAGACTTGCAAACAGTAATGGGCACATCCACAGAAACCACCACTGAACCCTTGCTGTGGCAGCTTCAGAACATTTACGGTTTCAGAATAGGGAAGGCTGTTTGTTGACTCTTACTTATTAACTCAAAATAGCCAGCCTTTTAATTTAAATATGTTCATCCTCTATGACATTTTCTGGTTCCAGCAGTAAGGTTTCACTCTAGGTATGTTTGAAATAGCATTTTGATACAAAAAAAGAATGACTAATATATTATTTGTATGTTATATAACTCACTGTTTCATCTCCAACATTGATGACTTGAAAAAGAAACTGTAAAAAGTAGAGAATAATAGAGAAATGTTCATAGGTACGACTTTAAATTTAGAAGTAAGTATTTGAAGCTATTTTTTTTTTTTTTTTTACTCATGTAAGCTGTAGCTTTAAGATAGGCTTACGGCTTATATGGTGAATGGGAAACGTGAGAAAGGGTGAAGTGGGCTGGATCACTATGAAAAGTAAGATTATAAAAATCTGAAAATCCTGGTAGGGGGAACAGCATAAAGTGGTTGCTGCTCAATATTATCATTATTAGTTATTGATGCACACCTGTTTTCTTCTAAATGTTTTATAGGTTTCTCTCTTACATTGATCCATTTTGAGTTGATTTTTGTATATGGTTTGAGGTGGAGGTCCAGATTCATTCTTTTCATGTGAATATCCCAGTTGTCTGAGAACTTTCTTGAAAGGACTCCTCTTTTTTTTTTTTTTTTAAGGTTTTATTTATTTGAGAAAGAGAGCATGAGAAACAGCATGAGGGAGTGGCAGAGGGGTGGGGAGGAGTAGAGGCAGAGGGACAAGCAGACTCTGCACTGAGTACAGAGCTGGATGTGGGGCTGCATCCCATGACCCTGAGATCATGACCTGAGCCGAAACCAAGCAGCTCCCTGCTTGGCAGGGAGCCTGCTTCTCCCCTCCCCTCTCTGCCTGCCCCTCTGCCTACTTGTGTGATCTCTGTCTGTCAAATAAATAAATAAATAAATCTTAAAAAAAAGTATACTCTTAAGTATTCTTTAAATGTTTACCTAGTATTTAAAGTTTTATTTATTTAAGTAGTCTCTGTATCCCACATGGGGCTTGAACTCACGACCCCCAAATCAAGAGTTGCACTCTTTCCTGACTGAGCCAAACAGGCTCCCCATGTTTACTTACTTTTATTGTGGGAATATCTATATAATGAAAAGTTTTGCCACTGCAAATGGTTTACATTAAGTATACTATTAAGTTTAGCGTCATTAACTACATTTATAAAATGTTGTGCAACTATCACCATTATGTATTTATAAAATTTTTCTCTGGTGGGGCGCCTGGGTGGCTCAGTGGGTTAAGGCCGCTGCCTTCGGCTCGGGTCATGATCCCAGGGTCGTGGGATCGAGCCCCAGATCGGGCTGTCTGCTCTGTGGACAGCCTGCTTCCTCCTCTCTCTCTCTGCCTCTCTGCCTACTTGTGATCTCTGTCTATCAAATAAATAAATAAAATCCTTAAAAAAAATTTTTTTTTTCCTTTGGTAATTGTTCTCTCCCTGCACCCCCAAGCTTTATTTACCATGTAATCAACATGAAACATTGTATAAATTTAAGGCATACAGTGTGTTAATTTCGTACAGTTATATATTGTAAAATGATTACTACCATTAGTGTTAATTAATACTCTCATCACATCGCATAATTACCATTGCTATTTTGTGGTGAAAATACTTAAAAGGTGCCTGGGTGGCTCAGTCAGTTAAGTATCTGCCTTTGGTTCAGGTCATTATCCCAGGGTCCTGGGATCAAGCCCCTCATTGGGCTCCTTGCTTAGCAAGGAATCTGCTTTTCCCTTTCCTTCTGCTTGCCACTCCCCATGCTTGTGCTCTCTCTTTCTCTAGCAAATAAATAAATAAAAATAAAACCTTTAAAAAAAAGTATTTAGGGACGCCTGGGTGGCTCAGTTAAGTGGCTGCCTTCGGCTCAGGTCATGATCCCAGCGTCCTGGGATCGAGTCCCACATTGGGCTTCTTGCTCGGCAGGGAGCCTGCTTCTCCCTCTGCCTCTGTCTGCCTGTGCTCGCTCTCTCTCTCTCTCTCTCTCTGACTAATAAATAAATAAAATCTTAAAAAAAAAGTATTTAAAAAAAACAGTTTAAGATTTATGTTCTTAGCAACTTTCAAGTATATGATACGGTATTACTAACTGTAGTCCCCACACTAAGTTAGATCATCAGAACTTACTATCTTGTACTTGGAAGTTTGTTCCCTATAACAAACATCTCCCCATTTTCCCACTCTCAAGTCCCTGTTAACTAGCACTTTCTATTTATGTGAGTTTAGGTTTTTCATTATTTTTTTAAAAAGACTCTATTTATTTGCCAGAGAGAACAAGATCGAGAGAACAAGCAGAGTGGCAGGCAGAGGGAATAGACTCCCTACCAGGGAGCCTGATGTGGGACTCAATACCAGGACCCTGGGATCATGACCTGAGCCAAAGGCAGATGCTTAACTGACTGAGCCACTCAGGCGTCCCAAGTTTAGGTTTTTTAGATTCCCCATATAAGACATATAAGTGAGATTATACAGTATTTGTCTTTTTTGACTTATTTCATTTACAATGCCTTCAGAGTCCATCTATGTTGTTGCAAATGACAGGATTTCATACCTTTTTTATGGCTGCATAATATTCCAGTATGTATGTTTGCATTTGCGTGTGTGTATATACATATATATATATGTATATACACATATACCATATTTTCTTTGTCCATCGACTTTTGGACATTTAGGTTGCTTCTAGGTGTTGGCTGTTGTAAACAGTTATGCAGTGAACATGGGGTATCTTTTCATAAATACCTGGAAGTGGAATTGCTGGATCATATGGCAGTTCTGTTTTAATTTTTGGAGGAATCTCCATTCTTTCCATAATGGCTGCACCAGTTTACATTCCTGCCAACCACACACCAGGGTACCTTTTACTCCACTTCCTGGCCAACACAGCAAAATTCTTGTCTTTTATTTTTTTTAAAGATTTTATTTATGGTTTTTTTTTTAAAGATTTTATTTATTTATTTGACACAGAGATCACAAGTAGGCAGAGAGGTAGGCAGAGAGAGGAGAAAGCAGGCTCCCTGCTGAGCAGAGAGCCCGATGCGGGGCTCCATCCAAGGACCCTGAGATCATGACCTGAGCCGAAGGCAGAGGCTTTAACCCACTGAGCCACCCAAGCACCCCTAAAGATTTTATTTATTTTTGAGAGAGAAAGAGAGAGAGAGAGAGA
>RCUC01128656.1:0-27773 GCA_003697995.1 Taxidea taxus jeffersonii | reverse complement strand
CCCTAAAACTAAAGCCATCTGCCTTTTAGAGGAATACCCTAAAACTGGGGAGTTCATCCTAAGCATGGTGGCAGTATGGAGAGAATAAAGAGGGTCTGTACATGAGGAACAGATGCACCTGGGAACACTGGGGCCTGCCTGCTCTGGAGATGAGGAGATGGGAACGAGAAATAGTTACAGGATTTACGTGCTTTTTTTCCCCCGATGATTTTGGTCAAAGTAGTACATACATTGGTTCCAAAATGAAATGAAACCCAGAAGGCTGTGTGCATCACAGGATGCTCACAAGTATTTGTATCTACATCAGCGTGCTTGTTTGTGCAAAAGAAATGAGAGGAGAATGTCTGGAGGTTGGAAGGAGAACGAAGGTAGAGTCCCAGGCATCAGTTAAGAAAGAATGAACTGGGGACGCCTGGGTGGCTCAGTTGGTTAAGCAGCTGCCTTCGGCTCAGGTCATGATCCCAGTGTCCTGGGATGGAGTCCCACATTGGGCTCCTTGCTCGGCAGGGAGCCTGCTTCTCCCTCTGCCTGCCACTGTCTGCCTGTGCTCTCTCTCTCTCTCTCTCTCTCTGACAAATAAATAAATAAAAATTAAAAAAAAAAAAAAAAAAGAAAGAATGAACTGATGATGGAGAGGCAAAATCATGTGAGCAGAGGGATCCCATTAGGTTTCTGGTCACTTGGCTTGGGTGGTTGTACTTAAAAGGCAATTATATACATATAAACACACACATATATATATAAACATATTATATATATAAATATACTTTATAAATAAGGTATATATATACCTTTTGAAATCCCAAGCTGTTTATATACAACAATACATGTGTGCATACTGCATATGAATATATGACTGCACTAGAATTTGACTCCCCTACTTTGATCAAAGAACCTCATTTATAAAAGCTTAAATAAAAAAAAAAAGAACCTCATTTATTATATGAGTTAATGAAAATGCACCCAAAGAAAGAAAAGAGATGCTTAAAATCATCTAAAATGTCACCTTTGATGTTCTTTGATGTTTCTAATCAGTTTAAGATTTTGCAATTTCTGGCAAATGACCTACTAATCTTTCCCTTTATTTGCACAGCCTAGTTGAAAAACCTCACTAAGTTGGCCATAATGACGTAGGATGGAAATTTCTGAATTACATCCTCCTGGGTACAAAACAGGAAATACAAACTTGCCACTCAGTACATGTTTTAAAACGTCATGTATAGGGGCACCTGGATGGTTCAGTGGGTTAAGCCTCTGCCTTCAGCTCAGGTCATGATCCCAGGGGTCTGGGATCCATCCCGGAATCAGGCTCTCTGCTCCAAGGGGAGCCTGCTTTCTCCTCTCTCTCTGCCTGCCTCTCTGCCTACTTGTGATCTCTCTCTGTCAAATAAATAAGTAAAATCTTTAAAAACAACAACAACAATACGTCATGTATACATAAGCCATAAGCACACTCAAACAGATTCAGAGAAAAAACAGAATATACATTTGCATACAAGCCTGAACTACTTTCCCACCAGTGTTTGATACAAATCACGGACAGAGCCTGGGCGGGGGGAGGTGTCAAGAAACATTATTAGCAGCTGTGGCAGCTGGTGGTGAGCCATGCCTGTGTCCAGGCTCCTTTGCAATCTGACTTGCTGCTCCTCACACCGGGAGGTAGGGGCTCTTTCCCTACTTCCTGAATCTGTCTGAGCTGGCCTTGTGACAGGCTTTGACCATGTTCTGTATATGGCAGAAGTGACCTTGTGTGACTTCCGAGGTGAGGCCACAACAGGCCCTGCAACATCAGCTTCCGCTCACCTGGGATGCTTTCCTGAGATCACTGCACAGGCTGAGCCTATCAGAGGATGAGAGGCCACATGGAGGGGAGCTCAGGTGCCCCGGTAGACAGTCATCATGAACTGGTAGGCAAGTGAGAGGCCGTCAAGGACCTCCCCCTGCAAACGGCCCTCCAGCTCAGTGTAGCCCACCAGTGAGCCCTGGCAAAACCAGCAACAGAACTACCAAGCCGACCCACAGAATCATTAGAAATAGCAAACTGCTGTTCTAAGCTGTAAGTTTTAGAGTGGTCTGTTGCCTGGCAGTAGTTAACTGATGTAGTAATATTTAGCAGAATTTGAATGCCAGTGTTCTGTTGAGAAGCTGTATTTCCTTTAGGCCTCGCCTGAAGTCTTCAGCCCTCAGCCTCTTCCCTTGGACATGAAATGCCAGCTTGGCTGCATGGTGATGAAGCTACACTAGAAGGTACCGGAGACTTCTGGGTGTGGTAAGCTACCCTCGGGGCTGGGGTAAATGTCATATCTACTGGAGGCTCAGAAATACAGAGGACCTTCTGAGAGTGTTCCTGGACTTGAAATTCTAAGCAAAATTCACTAAAAAAAATGACAGCAAATTGTGGGTTTAAAAAAAAATACTTCAAAATATATTGCTAATTACTCAGGAATTTTACAGTGAAGATACAGTCCAAAGTTATCTTCTGGAAACAGCTTATAGTTCTAGAGAATAGCAGCAGCTAAAAAGCTGGCAGACAAGAACGCCTCCTCTGCTGAAGGTTGCAGTGGCCATCTAGCCCCACCCCATCCCCCACAGCCACTTCAACCCTCCCTGGATGTATGGGACCAGCCCTGCCCCTCGGGCTCTGACTGCCTCATGAGCCAAACAAGTTACTTCCATTCTCCTTACCATCATATTTCCAAGAGTAGTTAATACACAGAGAATACTATAAAAACTGGAACATGCTATTATGGGCTGAAGCGTGCCCCTCCCTCCACAAATTTGCATTTGAGGCTCCTATCCCCAGCACCTTAGGACATTACCATATTTGGAGACAGAGCCTCTAAAGAAGTCATTAAGATAAAGTGAAGTCATTAGGGTGGGCCCTAATCTGACTGGTAGGTGTCCCTACAAAGAGATTAAGATGAAGGCGTGGAGGGAAGGCCCTGTGAGGACAGAGCAGGTTTGCCTACAAATCAAGGAGAGAGGCCTTGGAAGACATCAATCCTGTTGACCCCTGCATCTTGGACGCATAGCCTACAGAACTGGGAGGAAATAAATTTGTTGTTTAAGCCACCCAGTCTGTGGTGTTTTGTAATGGCAGCCCCGGCAGACTAATACACTCCCCACTGTGAACTTGAGCAAACTCAGCCAAGGTGGATTTACTTGAGAGGCAGGCCCCCAAATGGGATGGAAGGGCATCAATCTGATCCCAGGATATAGGATGGTAGTTCCATTTCTCTTTTTTTTTTTTTTTTTTCCTAAGTTCTGGTCTCCTCTTTGAGCTGGCTTAGCCCTCACACTGGCCTTTCCTCCCGCTGGCAGCAAGACGGCAGCAGCTCATGGGCTCGGAGAGTCCTTCACCTCCGAGGAGGAAGAGCCCAAGAGCCTCCTCTGGGCATGTCAGGGACAGGATCCCTCATTTACTGTTTGATCATTTACTGTTTGAGTATTCTAACTGACCACGTGCCTCTCAGGTATTCCATTTAATTAGGAGAGTGGCCTAGAAGGTCATTAACTGTTATCATCACCACTTTGCAGGGCTTGAGAAAAGCGAGGCCCGGAGACATGTGACCCGCCTCATCGACCCCCGCCCCCCATCGGACAATCATGGCAGAGCCGGAAGGGAAGTCAGGGCTCTCCAACCACACAGCAGACTCCCTTGATCTTGATCTTCCTTACATTCACCTTTTCCTACAGAGAAGACTGAAGAAGCAGGGGTCAAACATTCTCTATAAAAGGCCAAGCAGGAAATATTTAGGCTTTCAGGCCAGAGAAGTAAGTCACATATTCTATGTGTTTTGTTTGTACAACTATTTAAGATATATTAAAAAAATAAAACAAAACTGTGAATATGCTCAGTGCCACTGAACTGTACAGCTGATGGTTAACATTGTAAATTTTATGTCATGTATATTTTACCCCAAAATCAATCATCAATCAGTCAATCACTGTTCTTAACTCTTGGTACAGAAACAGCCCAGAGTCAGACCTGCCTGCAGGCTGTCCTCTCTAGTCTGCCAACCTCTGATGCATCCCTGAGATATACTTCTTAGAAGAACTCAGTAGGAGCTGCAGGTTTCCTTGATTTAGCAAATACACTCTAACCTTTATCAAAAAATTCTGAGACACGATCAGTAGGCTGCCATTCAAATTTACCAACAAAAAAAGTGGAGGGAGAGCAAGGTCAAGGCAGCAGAGGCCACCCCCAACCTGACAAGTTCCTCCAGTTTTGGGGAAGAAAAAGAACTTGGCTCTTCTACTCAGGGGGAAAAAAAACAGCTGTATGACAGACTTGACCTACTTTGTTATGAGTAGGAAAAGGAAAGATAACCTTGAGGTCACTCTGTGCACTGAACACAAGATACCTACCTTTGTGGTTACTGATTTTGTTCTGCTCTATAGAGAAAGGGCAGTGGTAGAAAAGGACAGATTCACTCCTACGGAACTGTTTTCAGGGCCTACAGTCTAGTGAGTAGTTAAAATTAGGTTGAAGCTTAAAAGGTAAAACATTCAAAGATTAAAGAATCCTCCAAAGACAGGCTCAGTTTTTTGTTTTTGTTTTTTTTTTTAAATTGTAGTCTACAGCCAAATTGCAAGTCCAGAAGCATATAGTGACCACTATAAGCCAGTGTCTTACCCGAAGAACTCTGACGGGGAACTGGCCAAGAGCTTACAAGAAGGAAGCTCATGAGATACAGCTGAAAGAACGTCATGAATATGACTCAAAGGGAAGGGAAAAACAAACAAACAAAAAACAACAATCCCCCCCCGCCCCCAAACCCCAGATACCTATATAATATGGCTAATGTTGCAAATTACCATGAGTAATGTTTAAGAATGTAGATTCTAGGGCATCTGGGTGGCTCAGTCATTAAGCAGCTGCCTTTGGCTCAGGTTATGATCCCTGGGTCCCTGGAATGGAGTCCAGCATGGGGCTCAGCGGGGAGCCTGCTTCTCCCTCTCCCATTCCCTCTGCTTGTATTCCCTCTTTCGCTGTCTCTCTCTCTCTCTGTCAAATAAATAAATAAAATCTTAAAAAAAAAAAAGAATGTGGACTTTATTGGCAGTTATTATTAAAAAGTTATTCTGATAAAAGTTCCAAATTCCACAGGTTTCATTGACATCCCAGGCCAGGAAATCTATTGTTCACAATCTCTACATTGTTTCCTTCAATGGAATTTTCCTTCTCCATTCCTTCTTTATGGAACATACTGTTAATCCTAGCATTTAAATGCATTTCCACATGTAAGGAGGCTCCGTCTCGCTGTTGCCTAGAGTTGCCCTCCCCCCCAAGTTTAGTAAAAGTCCTTTCATTGATCTCGAGTCACTTTGGAACTAGCTCTAATTAAATTCTTTCTGGGTTTTTCAGTAATGTAAAAGATGCTATTTCCTTTCCTTAAGAATAGGAATGCTAAAGTAGCAGTGTTGTGCTCCTGGTTATACACCAAAGTAGCACTTCTAGCTGGCTCTCAGAGGGATCTGAATTGGCAAAAAGCAAACTTCCGATTTTAACAGATTCTTAAAGGTGTTCCAAAATCTGCTGTGATTTATAAGCAACCACATACTCCAATCTTAAACATTTCCCTAAATTGTTTTAAGAAGAACATAAGCTCATCTTATTTATATACTAGAAGAGAGACATTTTCCAGCACTATCTAGTAACTTAAGCTTAAGAACATTTGGGGGAAAAATCTTATGTAGTGTAACCACTGATAGATTTTTAAGTGGAACATCTACTTCCCAAACCATTGAGAGGATGAACGGGGGCGGGGGGGGGGGGAAGGGAAAAACCTGGGGGAAAAATACATCCAAATGTCAATGATTTTTCTCAGAATGTTCATTGTGATTTTTAGTCTTTTAAACTCTTTTTTTTTTTTTTTTTAATCTGTACACCCAACATGGGGCTCAAACTCACAACCCCTCACAACCCTGAGATCAAGAGTCACCTGCTCTTCCAACTGAGACTGCCAGGCACCCTGATTTTTCATCTCTTTTTAATATATATTTTGTATTTTGCAAACGTGTTAAAAAATCATCACATGCTACTTCTATATCAGTATATTTTTAAAGAAAACAACCAAGGCAGACCTGAAAAACTAAAAATTTTCTTTATGGTTTTGCATGTTGAAATAGTTTACTGTACCTGACACTTCTTCTAAGTCACAGGAATTCAGTGCCCGAAGGAAAATAGTGACTTTCAACCAATCCCTCTAAGTCTCAGTTTCCTCAATGTGAACTCTGAAGCATGGGGATCAGAAGGACTCCCTTCCCTTGTACTTCTGTTCTATCACAGCAAGTAGAGTAAGCAGGTGACCTGGAGCCTGACAGAGGGGTATAAATGCTGGGCCACCACTTACTAGCTGTGTTATTTGGGGCCAGTCACATCACCCGGGAACTTCAGCCTTCTATTTGTGTAACGTGGAATTGAGAGTTAAATGGGAGCACTTTGAAAAGGCCCCTGCAGGGCCTCTCACGTGGTAAATGCTCCTTTCACAGCACTGGTTCTCCTTTCTACTACTAACCAAATACTACACAAAGCTGGAAATGGAAATATTTTCAGATCTTCCTTTCCATTCCTTTCTCTTTAATCTTACATATCATTCACTTTATCCCACTTATTTATCCAAATTCTCTGCCCAAATGTGTTATATACATGTCAAGCAAGTTACAGAACCATCAAACCACAGTTAAGTCAAAGCATGACTTAACTTTCATTGTACTTATGCTTCCAGAGTTCAGAAAATAAACAGATCCATCATGACTTGCTCACATGCAGCTCTCAGATAAGGATCTTGAGGAAACAGTTAAGTTTCTATCACGAGTTTTCTCTTCCTTACTCACTGGAACATCAGAAGGAAGGGAGGATAACAGCCTCTGCCTGAGGCTGCAGAATAAAGATAGACCCTTCCCATAAACTTGGAGGCAGCCATGGCTTCATGAACCAGAATCTGGCACTCACTGAAGTAGTATCTGCCTCCCACTCCCACAGCAAGAACCAGAAAAGGTTGAGATGCCTTTTTGTGCATTTTGTCACCAGCAGCCAAGCTAGGTTTATAGACTTCTGTTATGTAGCAAGCATCCAAGTTTGACTTTAAGAGAAATTCATACACATCAGGGCTTGTCAAAGAATTGACCAGAAGCCATTCTTTGAAAATCTAAATCATCCATTTATAACAGACCAGCTCGCAGCTCTTATACCATATGGTGGCAAATGAAGACTTTCCTAAGTGATGCTTTGCATGCATGCAAACACACAAATACTACAGAGTTTCCTCGACTGGGCTCTCTGTGCAGTAGACACACATACATCCCATGCAAAATTATTCCAGATCAAATAAGTCTAATTCATAATAGCATATTAAATGTCCTTACAAGTCCTTAGTAGAGAAATAGATTTCCTAAGCTGATCTGAGTTAGAATCACTCTGCAGGAGGATGACCTACAGAACACCAGTTGGGAAACATAACCCCACTGCTTCAGTGGTGCAGCACTGCATGACAGAGCACCAGCAAGGAAGGTGGCACCAGTGCAGGCGGCCAGACATTCCTTGGGAAAACGCCCAAAATTTTGGGAGGAACACTCTGTGGGGACTAGGGGTCCCGAATCCATGAGTTGTTGCAAAGACCAAGGTAATTTTGAACAAGGTATGATTATACTATGCACAGTTCTCCTCCCAGAAATTCAGATTGTACCCTTATAATTGAGATCAATATAAAGCACAGAATACAGATTTCCATCCCCCACCCCCTGCAAAGTAACTTTCTTTTTCCAGGAAAATAAGGCATCCGTACAATATATCATGCCCTGTGCCTGAGCAAAAGCATAACCGAAGTCTTCAGACTAGCAGTCTATAAGTCTAAGCTTCCTCTTGTTACTAAAATAGCCTCCAGCATAATAAAAGATAACCCAGTCACTATAGCTAACTCTCTACCTTTCAATTATTCATGTTAATGCCTTGCATTTGCAGAGCTTATACTTTACAAATGCTAATCAGGCCCAAGGATTGCGTAAATAATGGAAAACCACAAATAAGTACCAAATCTGATTTTAAGCAAAGTCTTCAACACACACTCTCCCCAGAAATCTTCCCCAAACACTACCTCCTCCTCCTCTCCGCTTACATTCTTCAACCTAAAAGAAACCTTACTATGGTTGGTTTGGTCAGGAAGATCAACCTAACTTTCATATTTTGCTTTTTCTTTGGTCCCCTAATAGGGATGATGGTGAATGACCAGAAGTACTAATAAGAGAAAAACAAAAGGCTCAGGCCCAGAAACTAGATGCACTATTTGAAAAGGGGAATCTGAAACCTGGCTCGAATGCCCGGCCACTATGTGGAGAAGATAACTGCCTTCCCCTCAGTTCTGCATGGTGGTGGCACCATTTGTTTTTTCCCTCAGTGATTCCATATACCTGCCAAGAACAATGAGCTTTAAACCAGATTATCGATGCAGCAGTTTTCATCCCCTCCTCTAGTGGGAAAAAACACCAAAAAATGCTGGTGTTCCCATGATTAGCACAAAACAAAACACTACATTAGCTGATGTCCAATGTCGCTAATTAAAACCACGTGCCAATTCACAGCAATCTGACTGGCAAAAATCAAAGTGTCTTACTAAATCCAGTCTAAGGATATGGGGAAATGTGGACCTTCATACAGTGTAGTTGGGACTATGCTGATAAAATGATTTTGGAAAAGCAACTTAGCACATGAGAATGCACACACTATTCCTAGGAATATACCAGAGAAACCTGCATACACATCCAAGAGGAGATGTACAAATGGTTACTGGAGCACGATCTGTAGTCGAAACAGGACTAAACAAACTAATCAACGCCTCTGTCCCTCCACTGGAAAATAGTAAGTAAACTGGGAAAGTCGCACTGAAAAATTAAACTGGGGTAAAGTCCTATTATAACATTCTACACAGCAGTTAAAACAAACTCTGGTGATCACTTTGCACTGGTATTTCCAAACTTGAGGGGAAAAGTGCAAGCTGGCAGATTGACATATTAATTCATAATTTATATGAATTTAAACACACAGATTATTTAAAAATATCTCCATGTAGTAAAAGTAAAGAAACAGACAGGAAGAGTACATGTTATCTCCCTGGGAAGAGGAAAGGTGGGGCGATAGGAAGGGATGGAAGGAGAAAGACCATGAAAGGATACATAAAAACTATAACATTAGCCATATATTTTTTATTTATATTCCCCATAAATATTATGTATTTTAATATAAAATTTTTGGTCTAGGTCCCAGGCATATGGGTATTTTTTTAATTTAAATTTTATTTTTTTAAGATTTTATTTATTTGTCAGAGAGACACAGAGAGAGGGAGCAAAAGCAAGAAAAGGAGAAGCAGGCTCCCCGCTGAGCAAGGAGCCACATGCGGGACTGACCTGAGCAGAAGACAGCTGCTCAACCGACTGAGCCACCCAGGCATCTGACATAAAGAGATTTATTATGTTAGCTGTTTTCTAAACTTTTTTTCTTAAAATAACAACTTTCAAAATATGATAAATTATAGTCTTCTGTTAAAAGCTAAGACGAATGAAAAAAATAGTGGACTGAGAAAATTATACAACCTTACAACAACGTGCAAGGTGAAAAGGAACTGGGTTATCAAGCCATGAAATAGTAGCTTCCTGAATATTACTTAGGAACATAATGACACATTTCAAACACACTTTAGTGTCTTTATTTTTGTGTGGTCAATATAAAAGTGGCTCGCAATACTGTTATGAAGATAATTGTCTAGGAAAAGGAGTTCATTAGAAATATTTTCTATAGTTATACAATCACAAGGCATTTGAGATTATTTTCAGGTTAAAAAAGTTAGAAGTATGGGGTGACTAAGTGGCTCAGTCAGTTAGGCATCTGCCTTTGGCTCAGGTCCTGATATCAGGGTCCTGGGATTCAGCCTGATCCAGCTCCCTACTGAGCAGGGAGGCTGCTTCTGCCTCTAACCCTCCCCTTCTCCCCTTGCCCCTCCCCCTCCCTCTCCCCCTGGTTCTCCCTCTCCCCCTCTTCCCTGCTTCTCCCTTTGCCCCCCTTCTTCTCCCTCTGCCCCCCACCCTCGCTCATGCTCTCTCTCTCAAATAAATAAATAAAATCGTAAAAGGAAAAAAAAAAGAAATAGAAGAGAAATAGTCTCCAATTATTGAATTCTCATAAAGCAAATGCATCTTTCAACTGGTTTTAAGTCTCCTAAAATTTAGAAGTCTTAGCAGCAATTCTGGGCTTTTAGAACTATTACAATTAAGCTATCGAATTGCAAAACCTTTCCAAATAACATTCAGGATCACTTACACACTAGCTCATTAGTGCCAGGTACAGTTAGGAGCATGCTTTATGTATCATCCCACCTAATCCTTAGCCCTCTGAGACAGGTGATGTTATCATCCCTGGCTAGAGATGAACCGAGTGGGCACAGAAAGAAGTATCAAGCACTGTGCCTGAAGCATAAAGCTGGAGTCAGTTTCGCCACCTCCTAAGTCCTCCACATATTGTCTCCAAGAGACCACAGCCCTGGGCAGATGGGAACAACCTCGACTCAACATCTACTTTCACATGTAGTCCCCAATTTTAAATTCCAGAGATACTTCTATGACATTCAAACCTGTCTTGCTCATTTTACCGGCCATAAAATCTGGTTTCCCCCAGGAACTATGCTGTCAAAAACCTGTCACATCATTAGAAGTCCTGAAGCATCCCTGTGATTCTGAGAAGGAGGTCTTCATCAGCATCTGGAAAAGGAAACTTATTTTTCTCAGTCTGTTAATTTAGAGATCCGGTATATTCTGAATTTTGGTACCCACACATTCTGCCACCCTAACTGTCCAAAGTAACATAGGGTCCAGTGTGCCTGCTGATGCTTCATTCAGCGAGGCCTGCTCTCCTTCCATCATCATTTTAGAAGGGTGAACCTGACATCTCAGGGCCATGGGGAGGAAGCAGGTCATGCTAAGCTCATCCGGGACGAACCACCCATTGCACCCAGGACCGTTTTCTTTTTTCTGTTTTCCTCTGTTTAACTTTCACACTAAAATGTTACAGTAAAGTTTTAAGATAAAATAGGCTAGAGGACAACATAAATAGCTACATATTCAGCCAAAAATTTGCTGTTACCTAGAGTCATTAAAAAGTCATTAATCTTAAAATAAATAAAAAAATAAAAAGTCATTAATCTTGGGGCGGGGTGGGGGAATCAAATGTAGGACACTGGGAATGACGAAGTAGGCCTCCATTTGAATGACTGTGACAGTACTGTCAGGAGAAAGGAATTCCAGAAACACCAAAATTCCTGAATGGAAGTTGTGCTTTTTTTTTTAAAGATTTTATTTATTTATTTGTCAGAGAGAGAGCAGGAGCAAGCACAGGCAGACAGAGTGGCAGGCAGAGGGAGAAGCAGGCTCCCTGCTGAGCAAGGAGCCCGATGCGGGACTCGATCCCAGGATGCTGGGATCATGACCTGAGCCGAAGGCAGCGGCTTAACCAACTGAGCCACCCAGGCGTCCCGGAAGTTGTGCTTTTTTAACACATCACCTGAAGTAGTGTGGACTCCCTCTTTAACCCTGTTCTCCTGAATAACACAGATCAGTAATTGTATAGAGCCCCTCAAGAAGCATCAGGAAGGTAATGATCCACAGCAAATTCTCAGATGGGGCTTGGAGCATTCCATTTGCTTTGCTTTCATCTACGATGTTTCACCAAAAAGCATGTCACTGGCCACATAACCACAGTCATCCCCCAACACTCGGGATTTAGTTAAAATCCGGTGCTGGTAGCCAATAGTTCTTTTAAATGTTACCTTCTTCCTTCTTCACATCAAATAAAAACAGAAGTTCCTCATTCCTCTCTTGCATTGTAGCGTTTAAGTGAGAATAATGCTAATTTAATACATCCTCATGCTCACAGCAAGAAAGAAAGAAAGGAAGAAAAAAGAAAGAAAGAAAGGACGAAAGAGGAACAGACCCAAGCACACTTGCAGCAACACTAAGCAGCCGTAAGGAAGAAATAAGAGGCTATGTGGGGATGCTCTGAGCCTGCAAAGGACCAGGCATTGATCCAACTGAATTGTTGAGAAGGTTTACCCATGAGTTCCAGGCTTGAAAAGAGGACAAGTGAGCTGGAAGGGTACTAATAACTGTGAGAACAGAGGGTTCAGGAGCATAAGGGTCATGCAGAGGATGAAGGGTTTGGAGGATGTGAGTCCACGGTGCAGGCAGGAGGTTGAGTCATATAGCTGGTGAGATTTAGCATGTTGTCTCATGGTACAGACACAAAAAAATCAGTGTTTGCTGAATCCGAAGTCTGTGGGTGCCCAGGGGAATTTCCAAGTTCATGGGATCGCAGATGGAGTGCTAGTGAGTCCCAACACAGATCTACACTACCTAAATGGAGTCAAAGTGAAGGTCATGTAGCATCATAGTAAATGTCAAGGTCACTGCAACTTGTGGCAGTGGAGAGGATTTCAAAGTCACTTAGACTGTGTGATAAAATGTCAAGCTGATTGATGACTGAAGTGTTGACCCAAGTGTTCGGTTTGGAGTTCCATTCATGACTCAGGCCAACGTGAATATAGTAAGACTCTGAACCACTAGAAGGGTAAGGGGGAGCTAGAGCATACCAAGCCCTGTGTAAAGATTAGGGAAAGGATTAACTATGGCAGCGGCAGAGAAGAATCAGAGGTAGGAGACTCGCAAAAAGAAAATATGATCATCCCAAAGTCAGCCCAGGGTAAAAACCCAGAGTGCTGAGGTCTGGAATCCTAACACTGAAGTTGCCACTTTGCATCTTTACATATTGCTGATAGAAAGGCTGGTGCCAGGAACTGTCTACCTACAAAGAACCTGTTTTTCTGGGCCTTGGGGAAAAAAAGAAAAAGGCTGATGCAGAGATGGTAGTATAAAAGAGAGACAGGAAAGGAAAATTCTGTGTGGCTGGGCTGGGTGGGGGTCCAGAGGGAACATGACCAGGAAAGCACTGGATGGCTGCTCGCAGCAGCTCTTTCCCGACCCACAGAGGAGGAGGCAGCAGTGGGAGACGCTATCTGTCACTCTGAGGGAGTAAGTCATCGAGGATTCGTTTCTTATGTAATCTGCCCCAACTTAGATCTTCTACTTTATCGTCATAATGGTGAATTTTAGTTGTTCAAAGGGAGGTAAATACTTGTAATACTTCAAACATGGCTGTAATGAGTAACACACAAACTTAAATGGACACTTAATAATGAGCTCCAGTAGTTGAAGGAAAGATGATGGTAGAAGCTGCTTCTAGAATGCTCTGGCATTGGAATGTGGCCCAAGTCGGTCACTGTGGAGTCTGCGTACTCTGAACAGAAAACTAATAAGTCCTCTCTGCATGAGGGCTGGAGGGCAAAGGTCTGTAACACAAAAGTCACTGTCCGATTGCCTGGCAGGGAGCTGGCTGACCTGGTATCTCCAAGCCTTTGACGGATTCAGAACATAGTCCTGGACCCTGGAATGTTCCAAGGCTTGGACAGATAGCCTCACTGGCTGCGCTTCCTTGTTTTCTCTGGCTGACAGTGTTGGTGTGTCATCTATCGTCAGTCATTGTGTAATAAGTATTTAGGAAGCCTAACTACACATGAGGCCCTGTGTAGTGACACAGGGTGAATCTAAAGGTCACACTCACTGCCCTGTCAGAGTTCAGTCAAGTTGGAGAGATTGTTTAACAGTACTCAGCAAACACGATCTAAAATTTGGCTGGAGTAACAAAGGACAAGTACATGATCCTTGGAAAGCTTAGAACATGGGATCCAGCCTGATCTGGGGACACTCTTGAGGAAAGGACACTTAAACTGAAAAAGTAGATGGTGACCAGGTATAGCACAGCAGAGGGAAGAGAACCAGCCACAGTGCATACAAGATAGAGGGAAGAGCTCTACCTCAGGATACAAAGACCTGCTAACCCGTACATTTAGTAACAGAAGTACGGGACATCCAATATGCTGCCTGTGTCAAATGTTCGCAGCACTTCCTGCTGACTGGTGAAAGAAACAAGACCACCAGAGAGAAATAAAAGTATTGAGAGACAGGAGAAACTGGCCAAATTTAGAACAAGAAATCTTGGTGCTGAAAACAGCCTGAGAAGAAAAGCGGCCCATAGAAAGCCAATAGCCCCAAATATAAGTGCCTATAACCTAAGTCCCTGGCAGAAACCTGCCCACAAGCCTAGGACATTTCCATCAAGCAATACGCACACATGCATGCCCGCGTGAGGATAAAAACAAAACAAAAAACTCCAGAAGTAGAAATTTTGAGAAAAAGTTCCTTTTGATTGGTTTCCAGGAAGGCAGAGGATCATGGCTATTGTTCCCTGATTAAGGCAGGCCAGAAATTTCCCATTAATCCCAAGGAATAAAAGGTACACTCCTTTAATCATATTTTAAATAACAAGTGAGGTGATCTGACATAATGGTAATTTATTACCTTCCCTTAACACTGCACAATTATAGGGTACCGCAATGAGTAATCTACCTGACATCTAACATCTGATCCACACAAATAAACACAGGACATGGAGCCAGTCACATATATCTATAGTGGACAAGAGACTAAAAAGGCCTCAGAGAAGGGGCAGCCCTCCTGGAAATGTTCACTCACAAGCTAGTTAAGGGAATGGGTCAATTAGACTAAGGAAACTTTCTGTAATAAACATGTACTGGAACAAAGAGTATGTTAGTCGGAGTTATCAGAAAATTTGCCATTTGTAGTCAAATGTCCCACCTTTTATAAATATCATTTAATGAGCCCCAAATATTTTCCAGAGAATGTACTAAATGCTTACCATATCTCTAATCCTCACCTCCACCTGGGAGCATGGTACGATTAATTTCATTTTACAGTTCAGAGCCTGGAGCTTGGAAAGGTTAAGAACTGTAACTTGTTTACTTCCACAGGTGGCAACTTTTCTATCACATCACACAGTCTTCTCTCACCCCACAGTTACACAATTTCTAATAATCTTGGCAAACTTGGATGTAGCCACTAATAGTCCATCTGGTTAAACTTTTCCTGCCATATAGACCAAGAGCGCTGATAGGAGCAGGCTCTGAATGTCTATAGTTCTCTACAGGGGCTCAGAGGCAATAACTACAATCTTGACTTTGCATTTGTACTTAGATTTTTGTGCTACATTGTTTCAGAGGGGTTCCAAAAGGGGTCCAGAGAGATTCCAACCTTCCACCTGGACTCCCACTCCTCAACAAATACACCTGATGCTTGACCTTGTAAGTAATCCTATGAGGAGGCACGACACCACACCAACCTTCATAATGTTGTTCCCAATGATGGTTTTAGGATGACTGGTTCTGCTGAATCCACAGATGATCTTGCTACTACTTTATTAGGCCTGAAACTGTGAACCTAATTTTCTTTGGTCAATATGCCTAAGCTCCATTCTCATATCACACTCCACACTGGACCCAGAATGGTAAATTGTCTGGAATCTGGGCAGAATCTATCAAAATTCTTGAATAATCATCATTGGGAATAAAGCCTAAGAAAATGGAACTTGCATTTTATAGTCAGCAAAAATATTCATCAGTGACCTTTGACATAAACACTTCAAACACAATGTCTTATGTCTACCTGTGGTACCCTTTGGGTCTTTGTATCTAGATCTGAGGTATAATGAAGTATGAGTTGCCTTTGGAAGTTAACAAATCTAGAACATAAACTTATGTTGGGCATAGAGGGCCCAACATAAATGGGTTCTTCCAAATGCTGAGAACTGAGAATTAAGACGAATTCTCTCAATGAAATTTCCTTTGTTGATATGAAGGTATTAGTTTCTGCTCAAAACATGGTTAATGTGCCTACAAATAATCTGCTAATTTTTTAGTGACAATGAACTGAATTTAAAGTTGTCCCTTGAGATATGCTGAATGTTACTGGAAAAGAATACTCAATCTCACCTTCTAATAAATAATACGTAAGATTTATCAGCTGAGAGATTTTCACCAAATACATGTGTTTGGTTCCTATGGTTAGAGCAGTCAGCTATTTTAGCTCTACCAATTACATCTCTTGAAACACACACATAATTTTTAAGACTTTTAGTTTTATAGAGCAAGCAAATTACAATGCATATAGTGCCTCACCGTAAAAAAAATTTTGGCTATATAGAGATTTAATCATGTTCCCCTTGCATAGCGATACCTACGGTAATTTCTACTGTAACACAGGATGCCTGGGAAACAGTTCCACTCACTCAGTAGGTGTTCACAGAGAATCCAATGAGTGCAAGCCATACATCAGATGTTGTGGTCCTTGTTCCCGACATCCCCTGTTGTTATTTTTATATAAAGGCTCTGAATAAAACATTACATTTTGTGTTTCCTGAGCAAATGAAATTTATGGCAATCAATTTGACTTGAAGATTTCCTCCTTATAATAGGGATCTTTGATATTATTGCTATTCTGAACTATACTCTTGCCTCACTAGCTGTAGAATTCTACTGCTAAAAGTTTTTGCCTAGTCCTGAAATGGCACAAATAAAGACACAGAGAAAAGACAATAGTCCAAGTCTTACAGAACAGAAGGGGAAAAGAAACAAGAAAAAGAGGGAGAATGATTCTAGAATGGCAATCACACTTCTTGACATAACACTCCTTTTCGGGGAAAAAAAAAAAAAAGACTCATGACTTATAAAGAGGACATTACAATTGCTAGATCATCACCAATCTAGTAGGAATACAAATGGTAAATAGTAGATCATATTTCTTTTGGAAACCTTCACTGGCAGAAATTCTACCTTTAGAGTGCATAAGCCAAAAAGAAAAAAGAAATTACTGCAGGCTCCATAAAAACCCATTCTAACAAAAAGGCAGCGGGAGGGGAACAGGGAAAAGGAGAGCACAGTTTCTCAGAACTACTGTGTCCTGATTTCAAGGAGAAAATTTCTTTACAATCTAATCTGCAATTTGCTAACAAAATGAGCAAGAGGCATTAACCTCGAGACTAACAAAGTAGTCAGTTAATACTGCCTTGCAAACATATGCCTTCATTTTTCCATCAAAGAAATGATAAATAGTATAATGGAAAACAACAAAACAGGGTAGAATTCCTGATATACTCTTAAGTAAAGGCAATATGGTAATGAGTCATAGGATTAACCTATCAGATACACCCAAATATCAGATACACCCAAACATCAAAATGGTTGCCTTGGAAGGACAATCCTAATATGAGCAACATTTCTTAGTATTCTTATGTTAGTAAGACGTTCTTACTAGCCTGTGCAAATTATTTTTAAATGTTTAGTTTATCTCTATTCAATAATGTTCCATGCACTCTGCAATTTAATATACAGAAGAGTAGTCTTGGCCCTTGAGAAGCTTACTGCCTAGAGAAGGGCACATGGGTATATACTTTCATAATACTCTCAGCCCTTCCCCCGATGTCAGTTTATATTCTTGCATTATTGGTACATAGTGGTCTCCTTCACTGGATAGGTAGACACCTCTGAGAGCAGAAACCATGTAAATTACCTTTGTACCACCTCCACAATGTCCCAGCAAAGGAATCTGTACAGACTGAGAGCATTTAACAAATGCTGGTTTAGGGAGAAAAGGTGTTTTTACTTATTAATTACACCGTGCTCAGTAAAACTCACCATAAGGCACCTTTGCCTTGAAACCTAAGCAAGGACACTGAGTCACTGTAGTACCTAAATAAGCTTTTCTGCACCAGTCCTCAAATCAGCATTACATTGAGACCTGGGTTCTAGAGGTATAAGAGCAGAAGCCCAGCTCATTCCCAATTACTGTCTAAATGTCATTCATTGATAAGAGCAAGGCATGTAAAACATGTGCATCTCTACTGATTACAAGGGAGAGAAATTTCACCTTTAAGAACTGATCTAGTCTACCAGCTAACCAAACTACTGTCTCATTCCATCAAGGCAATTTTGAAGCCACCACGGGGAGTCCAGACAGTAATCGTTCTGTTCATTTCCTACAGAGTTCATTATGATGGCTACCCAAGACTAGAGTATCTGGAAAGATACAACCTGTCATTAACCCAGGCTAATCCAGAATAGGAGCATTTACCTCCTGAATTCAGATAGCAAACTTCTTTATTCCTGTGAGTGACAGAATAAAGATACTAAGCATGAAAACCAGGCTGGACACAGTTGGCTGATTAGACCACAGAGCAGGCAGAAAAGAAAACAAAGTTTCTGATTGTTTATCTTAATAATAACACATAAAAAATAACCTGTATATCATCTTGCCACGATGCTTTGGAAATAATTTAAAAAATAAAAATCCATTATATGTTGCAAAGGACGATGTTGGCAACCAGGGAGTAGCAAGTATAATATTCAGAGCAGGCAATAACATTTATGTGGAAAAGGACAACTGAAATTGTCTATAAAGCCAGTTTACTATGTTCCACATTCATTTCAGGACCTGACTATATCTGGCGCCAGGAAGCACGTAAGGTTGGACAACGCAGAGAGGACAAAAATTTAGATCACAGCTCTATAGAGATATCTCTATAGAGATAGTCTATAGAGATATCTCTATAGAGATAGTCTATAGAGATGGCCTAGAACTATGTTGTCTAAGAAGGTAACCACTTGCCATGTGTGGCTCTTTAACTAAAAAATCAATTAAAATTTAAAAATCAGTTTCTTAGTTATAATAGCCATATTTCAAGTGCTCCCAGCTACATGTGGCTAGTGGTTATCATATCGGACAGGGGATACATAGAATATTTCCATCACTGTTCTACTGACAAAGTTAGATTTGAGAGTGGACATTCCTATTGCTCAGACAGACCTGATGAGAAATTCAGAACCAAGCCAATAGTCTTATTCATCAAGAACCACTGAGATTTCCAAGGTTGTTTATTTTATTAGATGAGTCCATAAATTAGAGACATTTTAGGATATACAGAAAGTCTGGACATCCTTATCAACAAAAGATTTTCTTCCTTCTCTATTCCTTCTCTTTCCCCTTGATATAGGGAAAAGCAGAAAAAGAAAAATGGTAGGGGATCAAAACCTTCTTAAGTCTCTCTTATCCAAAAAGTTGCATGAATTGCCAAAAACAGATTTTTTAGAAGTATCTACTTCCCCTTCCCTTCTCCCTTTAAATAAAATACTAAAGGCAAATGAAAACAAACAAACAAAACACAGGAGAAAGAGAGGGATTCAAGAAAACTACTTAGAACAAAATAGACAGCTATCCTAAATTACTGCTCTAAGATGCCTAAGAAAAAAGTACTGCAAATGAAGAACATTTCCAAAAATACACAGTGGGCACAATTTAACAGATCCACATTAATTTAGAACGTTACCACTTCCTAAGAGGCCAAATGATCTGCTACTAACAATTTAAAGTATTGGGTTTTCACCAAGAGCACACCCTGGTTCAATTGTCTAATTCCTGGGCAAAAAGCAAAAACAAAAACAGAAACAAACCAATCACCTACATCAGCTTCTGTAAATTCCTCAAGTCATTTGGTTCTAAGACAGAAGCTATGTCTGATAGTGAAATTAAAGTCAACTACGTTATTTAGATTCCACTTATTAGAAATTCTCTGTATATGGTATTTTAAAAGTGAACTAAAGTAGACAGTTGCAATTATATTTGAGAAAAGCAAACCAAGATTCACTCAAGGACCAGGAAAAAGAAAGCCAGTCATTTTCAGACACTGGAGTCTATTCAAACACTTATTCTATCAGTGTTTAAATATTTGCCTGCTACTTTGCCATGCTATTGCTCTGTACCACAAAGAGGAAAATTTGATATCTCCATGACAGAACAATTTGAATGCAAGCTAGAATTCAATCCCCACATGGAAACAACAAAACTGGTACTCTATCAGCTTAAGCAATGAATAGTTTATATATTTTGGGGAAGGGGGTTGCAGGAAAAAACTTAAAATGCAAACCTTAAAGCCCTTCTTTTAAAGGCATGATGTTGCCATCCCCAAAATTACAGCCCTGGGGTAGGAGGGGTGGCTATGAGACAATGCTAAAAGATGCAGTACCCAGGGATTTGAGAAGCCAGTCAAAGCTGCTGCTCCATGTCATCATTATGAAAGAAATACACAAGAACCAGACCTCTACTTTCCACACCCAGCCTCCGTGGAGATGTTCAGTAGCAGTTACCATCACAAGTTATAAAGCCTCATGGTCCCCCCTCCCTGTTCCTTAGCTTTGTCCTCTATGGTGCACTTAGTGTTTATTTACCTCCTCCTTCAAGCTCTCGGTATTTCAGAATAGAAAAGGAAGGAAGAAACGTCTTGACCCTCTGCCCTTGGAAAGGCTGCACTCTTCAGTCACTTTAACTCATCCCCTTCCGAGGAGAAACTGCCCTTATTAAACAGAAATCACCGATGCACCTAAGCAAGGTGGGGAGGTGTTCGTTTAAACCTGGATGACTCCTATTTCTTCCTCCAGGCAAGGACAGTGTCATCAGGTAACTGTTCAAGTGAGCATGTGAAAATTAAAGATCTCTAGGCCAAGAAAGCATCGAGGGTCAGAAAGGCAGCTGATCTGAAAGCTACCAAACCTGCAAAATCTGTCCCCCATTTCATGCATCCACAGTTCTACAGAATGTGTAAATACCACCAGCAAACTGCTAGGTCACGAGCACTCCACACCGCGTGCACACAGTTTGTAAATGGGCCACAGATGGTGTGGGAAATAGGGGCTGGTTCCGGTTGCAACCAAAGGGTAGAGCTAATGCATACCTTTTGGTCTTCTGGAATTTCCATTCTTTTGCTGTTCCTCTTCCTCGTTAATGGTGAATAAACCAAGGGGAACTGGCCTTGCACTGGTCTTCTTCAGTCTCTCTTGTCGGATAGCTGTAGCAGATCCAGGCATACCGCGGCTACTAATTCTTTTAATTATTATTATATTAAAAATATATGCTTATGTAATTGCAGCTCCCAGGAAGCTGCTAGTTTCTAAGCGGCCCGGTTCATTTGAGCACTTGTAATAGATCCCCTATGGGTAAACAGTGTGCAAACAGCTGACAGATACTACCAGCCACTTGGCAACTGAGGCCCTGCAGTTCCCCCTCACCTAGCAGCAGCCCCCCCACCTCCCCTCCGCGCCCCCTCCCACTGACTCCCCCCGGGCATGTGGCTGGCTGGAGCTCGCTGCTTGCACACGCGCTCCCCAAACACGCACGCGCACTCTCCTTCCGGAAAAGCCCCAGGAAAGGCACGCAGGGTCAGCTGCCTCCGTCCACTGCCTAACCTGTGCAGTCAGATCCCGGCTCTTCCCCCGGCGGCACCTGTCCCCAGGCTTGTCCCCCGCCACCGCACGGTAAGCTATTTCGCACACGGCACAGAGGGGAACTGCAAGATGCCGTTGTGCACGGTTGCCCTGACAACCCTGACCTGTCCGGATCTAGGAGGAGTGGGAGCGGCTCTACGACCGACCGCACCGGAGCGGACGGCAGGCTGCCGCCGGCTCCGGTCGGGAACTCACCGCAGCGGGCCGGAGCCCAGGGAGGGAGGCAGCTGGCGCGCCGCGAGGCTCCTTCTTCCTTTCCTCTCTACCCCGGCCCCACTCTGCCCGCACAGGCGGCAGTGCATCCCCGGGACAGGCCAGGGACTCACGGCAAGAAGGCTTCTTCGCTGGGGGACCGGGTTTTCAATCGGGACAATGTTTGCGAGTCCCTGGATGAAGGAAGGAACGCCTCGCTGGACCCGCACGGCTCACTCCGCACTCAGTCACACAGCCCAGCCTTGCGGGCGTCCCTGCGACCCCAGAGTTTGTGTGAACACAGGCGGGGCCCCACCAGGCAGGAGGACCGGCACTGCCCTGCACCTGAGACCTTCCAGGGAGGGCAGGCAGGGGGAGAACCCAGCTTCTTCTCCCAGAGCCGGCAGTCTGCAATACCCCGTCTGCAAGTTAAGTCGAAAGGAGAGAAACTACAGCCCATCAAGGAGAAAAAAATCCGCCCCACCACATCCAGGCAACTCCCCCTGCAATTCCACAGGCCCTGGGCCAGTCACTCCCAGGCGAGCTGGGCAATCAACACTTGACCCACTTTTGGTTCTTTTTCGGATTGTTTTCTCCAAAGCATACAATCATGTGATATTGTTTTCTCCTGAAATGAGCTTTCCCACTTAAGACTCCACTTCTAGGCTGCCTGAAATGTATGCTGTATGTGGGGGAAAAAATTCAATTTATGGTGACACTGACAAATGCCAACTGCCAAATTAAGAAACTAATTTTTGTTGTTTTTGTTTTTGCTTCTTAATCAAAATCAAGTCTGCTTAAAAAGTCCAAAGCCATCTTCCCACCTCAGACCACTCTCCTACTTTTCCTCTCAATACTTAATCTACTCACCCAAGAGAGGACCCTGAGGATTCTATAATCCCTGTCTAAATCCTTTGAATGGAAGAGTAACTGCTGACAATTCACTTAACTTTTCTTGGTGCCTTCGTTTTTGCTGTAAAATTGAGGTGACATCATTTACCTTACAGGATTGGGGAAAGGATTAAATGAGCATAGTGATAGCAGGAAGAAGTCCTTATAAAAAGCAAAAACAGGTGATATGTATAAGAATCATTTTTTTTTTTAAAGTAATCTCTATTCCCAACATGGGGCTCAAACTCAACAACCCCAGGATCAAGAGTCGCATGCTCTTCCAACTGAGCCAGCCAGATACCTCCCTGTTTGCACTTTTTTTTTTTTTTAAAGATTTTATTTATTTATTTGTCAGAGAGAGAGCAAAAGCAGGCAGAGTGGCAGGTGGAGGCAGTGAGAGAAGCAGGCTCCCCACTGAGTAAGGAGCCGGATGGATGTGGGACTTAATCCCAGGACCCTGGGATCAGGGATGGTGACCTGAGCCAAAAGCAGTGGCCCAACCAACTGAGCCACCCAGGCGTCCGTTTTTACTTTTTATAATACATCTGTTCTAAGTTGTCCATTTTTGCATCATATTTAAGGTGTTTCTAGTTCAACTATCAACTTTATCAAAGAACAGTTCTATTTTTTTATCTACTAATATTGCCCAGGCCACTGCAGGAGACATACTAGATGCTGAGCAAATGTACTCTGGGGAAATAAAAACAAAAACACCAAAACTATAGAAATCTTTCCCTCGAAGACTGAGGGGATTTAATTAAGGTTAACAGGTATTAGAGGTGTAGATTGGGGAAATGCTGGAAATTTCAGATATTAAGTTTACTTAAGAGCATGGTCATCTGTGTGATCGGTATTTGAAATAAAAGCGAATGGGGCTGAAGAACTGAGCGGGTCTGAGAAAGCATCTACATCAGCATTTTTCATGCAAGGAAAACCAAGGCCCGAGAGGTAAAATTCCTTGCCCAGGTCAAATGTTAGTTGGCAGCAAGTGAACATTTAGATCTCCTTCTCCACAGTTCAGTGCTTCTGCTTATGATGAACATTTGGCCTACAGAGTTTAGAATCCTAGATCCCTCTCTCCAGCTTCTACAGAGATGGCAAGATGTGAAGGAAGGAAAGGAGGAACCATGCCTAGAACATGCAAGATCCTGTTGTTCAAGAAATAAATGGTGGATACCATATACTTCCTTAATTCTACTCAGTAATTTTATTTGGTAATTCTATTTCCAAATTGAAGATGATTTATTATTTCTTATTTCTTTAATCAGGTGATCAAGAGACATAATCCAATATTGCCATACACATATTTATGGAAATCTTTCCAAATCTAGTTTGTTCCTTCTACCTTCCAGAGAATCAGGTTAGTACTTACGATGGCAACATACACACACACATGGCTGAAACTACCTTTTGGCAGAAAAAGTGAAAAGCTACATCTCAAATGACAAATTTCATTCAAAAATGTTCCTTACCCAAATAAAGCTAATAGCTTCTGACCATCTCTATGAAATTTAACAAAAGTAAAGAAAGAGGTAAAGCTAAGGAAAAAGAAATCTCTTCCTTCATCTTCCACATAAAACATTGAGAGGATGAACATTTTATGAAGTATCCTAGGAGGACAATGAGACACCTTTCTAAGAGTGGCTTTGAAAAAGCAAAGGGAAAGCTGAAATTCAAATGACTTCTGCAGAAGATGTACATTCCTTTACTTTCAAGGATGGCCTGGATGGCTTTAAAGCTTTTATAGGAGAAATGCAGCAGCAAAGCAAAGGCTTCATAGCCTTTACCTTGTCTGGGTAAAATATCAAAAAGGAGCCCCCCTGCCTTTAAGGTCTGTGGAAGGGAGATCACAGGACAGCCCCTCTGGGACACACAGGACCATAACTGAGCCCACCTCACTAGCCAATCACTAGTTCTCCTGTTAACTGCAGTGGGCTATCCCCTCAATGACAAAGATGGCATTCTTCATGCTCTAGCATAAGAAGTCTCATGGAGAATTTTGACTCGTATCAAATTGTGGAAGTCACCAAAATGGCTGTTTTGAAAATTATGCTTAAACCATCTACAGGGAAATGAAAGCCTAATCAAAGGAGGCCAAAAGTCACCACCGCCCTACAACCCATGAGCAGGCCTGGGGTCAAGAATTCCATTATCTAGGAACATCTCCAACTTTGTCAGATGCTGTGCGAGGTGCATTAGATAGGTTACCTGTGTTAGTCATAACAGCACGGGGGAGAGGAGTCATCACCTGACAGGTCAGGAAACAGAGGCTCACAGAGGCTAAAGTCCCCCTGCTAGTTAAGTCACTGAGTCAGGATTAAACCACAGCCCATCTGCTCTGAGGCTAAGATGCTTTTGTCCAGCTGCCTTGTAAATCCTGACTGCAACAGTGACTAGCTGTGTCCCAGTCGCAGCTGTGACCAGTCAGAGAGAAGCAAACAGCCCCAAGATCAAATAATCATAATAAAGGAGGGGTTTTCCCCCCTATCCATGAAGTACACATTTAAGACATAAATACATTTGAGATTAGTTTCTTAAATGCTCAAACCCCGTCTTTAAATGGATATAGGTGTTTAACTCTTATTTAATTTCAGGAATACTGGGGCTGAACCCCTGCAGAAGCATGGGCTTCCAGTCTTCTCCCTTTTATACTCAGACCCCAAATAAAAGCAGATGTGGAAGGGGGAATGGCAAAGGCTTAAAGTAAAAGGAATCCTATTCCAAATTCCTGAGCTCTTCCTCAGAACTAATAAGTGCTTTCAATTTGATGTGGCCTTGAACATCACTTGCAGGTACAGTCCCCATGGGAACTGGGGTATGTGGACTTCCAAGAGTCAATGAGGTTTTACAATGGTTTCAATTGTTAAAATAATAAATGATTTTTAATGAAGACTTGGTACAAAGTTGGAAGAAATATTACCTAGTGAGAAAAGGTAGATTTTATAACTAAACTCACTTTATAGAGAGAAAAATGTTCCCAATATAATCATTAAATATAGTGACAATTGTAAGTGGAAATGATACCACCCATCCATTATTAATGAAACAGGCCACTAGGCTGTTCTGCAATTCCTATCCCCACCAATTCCTACCCCCAGCCCCACTCCCCTAGTACGCAATAAATTTATATCTGTCCTTCTTACCCTGGCTGCCGGGCCCCTCTGGCCTGCCGCCAGCCATGAGGCAGGTGAATATGAGGCAGGTGAATATGAAACAGAGTCAAACTAACTGCTTGGTAGGGGAAGTCATCTCATGATTTCACAATGTTCTAGGAGACTAAACACAGGCAGGCACATGTATACACACATACGCTTCAGGCAGGCTTCTGCTCACACATATCCCTCCTTTATTTTATGTCTGTCTTTATGACCGTAAAGACTAGAAAACAGCATACAGTCCATGAATGAATCTAAGACTATCCTCCTGCAAAGAGCAATCCGTTTAAGCAGTGAGAAGCATACCTAGACTCTCCCTTCTAAAAGCCTAGTGAGCTTTACAAAAACATTCCTGAAATGGAAAAGAGCCTGACTGGTACTCAACAAGGACTGTAGCTGAAAACAGAAATTACTACTGCTGGACTGAATGGACAGTCACAGGTAAATTACAGTTTTATACAGATACAAGTTAGTTACTTTTCAGCAGGGCCCAGAAGTGCTAAAGTGACTTTTCTTATTATGATTAATACACAGGAGCTGATTAATTCCTCAAAACTACTGTAATCTTTTAAATATTTAATGCATTACACCCCCCCCCACACACACACCAAGGTAAGCTGCAATTTACTTCTAGTAGCAGTTTTGGAAATCCACATTTTAATGCAGTATTAAAAAGAAAAGAAAACCTTCATACGGTGTGAAAACACAAAGCCAGCACAGGTTGACTATGGAATCAAACAGCCCCTGGGAACAAAGGGTCCCAGCTGGTTCTCTGCCATGGCCTTCTTGAAGTTAGAGGGTTTCCTTACAGTTTCCTAGAATGAGGACACTTCCTCATGGCTGCTTTGGCAATAAAGGCATAATGTCCTGCCATCTTGCAGCATTATATATAATGCATATACATAGAGCTTCTAATATGAGGCTGGACAAAGAAGTACAGCACAAAGAAAGAGACTGACCCTTTGAAAGGAAAATAAAAAGGCAGGTTTGCTTTGATCTTTATTTTACCACCTTTTGTTAACAGGCACTAAGAAAAACAGTAAATACTACTCTAGCAGTGGCATGCCAGCACCGAGAAGTCCAAGGTCCCTGCCGTGCCTTTTATAACATTTCCATAAATCTCTGCTGTGTGGTAAGCACTTTGTGGTGCCAGCAGAGCCCATTTTCCCATATCTGCCCCACCGTAAAAAAAGTTTTAAACCCTGAGGATTCACTTATCTGAACATAAGGTATGGATACCAAGTTTTAAAACTCTTTCCTAAACATTAGGGATCACTAGCTAAGTTGCTAATATTATAAAATGCCACATTAAACTTGGAACCCAGGAATCTAGGTTAGAACGTCCTTGGGCCTCCTGTTCATTATTCCCACTGATGATATCTAATGTACACTGCATGAACTTCTGAATTCCTGGACATGAGTTAAGATGGGCACACGTCCTCTCCTCTAATAGTGACACTCTTGGGAGGTTATAAATCCAATTTTACAGATTCAAAAGGAGACAAAGAAATCAATTGCTGGGTTCAACAGAAGAATCAGATGGACAGCCAGGACTGTGTTTCTCCATTACCTAACCCATCATTGATCTGTGAGCAGTTATGGATTTAGTTTTATTTTTTGAGCGACACCACTAGAAAGGTAAGGAAACTGAGGAACTGTGGCCCCCTGTCTTGCTTTAGGAGGCAGAAATCATGTCAAAGGTGCAAGGGGGGGGGGATGGTTTGGGCAATGACATCAGAGGGGAGGCAGCAGGCAAACCATACAAGGTTCTCCCACCTAACAGAGGCAGGGGAGGGGGCATTCAGAAGTGTTGATGATGAAATGTTTGATCCAGACCGGCCAGTCTGGTGGAGGATGGGTTGAAAGGGAGGAATGAGACTTATGTTTATTTTTTTAAAGACAGACAGAGATCACAAGTAGGCAGAGAGGCAGGCAGAGAGAGAGGAGGAAGCAGGCTCCCTGCTGAGCAGAGAGCCTGATGAGGGGCTCGATCCCAGGACCCTGGGATTATGACCTGAGCCAAAGGCAGAGGCTTTAACCCACTGAGCCACCCAGGTGCCCCAGGAGTGAGACTTATAAAAAACCAGTTCCCTAAGTTCTCTGTCCAGGTGGAGAAAAGCATCTCACATGGTGACTGTGGGGATAGAAGGCCAAAAAAGGAAAATGAGCACTCACTTGTGTTTGTTTTTCAAACAGGCAGGTCCTAGCAGCGTGGAAGACTTATTTCAGGGGGATGAGCATGGATACC
>RCUC01128655.1:0-41169 GCA_003697995.1 Taxidea taxus jeffersonii | reverse complement strand
GGGATCATGACCTGAGCCTAAGGCAGAGGCTTAACCCTCTGAGCCACCCAGGTGCCCCAAACACAATCATTTCCAATGAGATAGGAAAGCTGATTTCTTCTTTAATCATATTTGGTCATTGAGATTAGTTAAAACAACAACAACAACAAAAAACCAAACATAATTAGAAAAAAATATTACTGTGAAGTTAAAGTTCAATAGCTTACTCTTTAATGCCTATTAACTTTGGGACATGAAGAATGGAAACTTTATGCTTTATGCTTTATGTCTGACCTTCTTGCCTCCATACCTCTGGTGGCTGCTGGACAGAACACATTAACAAAACTAATAGATTTAATAGATTGGTAGATAAGGGTACTGGTAGAGACCTAGTGTGTCTGGATTTGAGCAAGGCATCTGATAAAACCTTTTAAAATACCCATTATGTAAGTGCCAGGATGGGGTTGCCTAGGTGGCTCATTCATTAAGTGTCTGCCTTCGGCTCAGGTCATGATCCCGGCGTCCTGGGATGGAGCCCCGCATCGGGCTCCCTGCTCTGCTGGAAGTCTAATCTCCCTGTCCCACTCCCCTTGCTTGTGTTCCCTCTCTATCTGTGTTTCTCTCTGTCAAATAAATAAGTAAAATCTTAAAAAAAAAAAAAAGTGGCAGGATGGAGGTGTGTCTACTGGGTGATTAGGAAAGGGGGAAGACTATAGCTGGTTAAGCAACCATTTCCTGGAGATCAATGTGTGGTCCTCAAACCACAATACTTCCTTTTGACGCTATCCTGTGCAAGCCTTTGAGTCTGGAGAAATACAAAAAACTAGCTTACAAAGTCTGTAGAAGCAGCAGCAGCTTGGAAATGAAAACTAAGTAGATGATAGAATCATTCCTTGAAAGTTATTTGCAAAGGATGGACCCAAATTAATGAAATGAAAATTTATGCACAACAGATATTTATAATTTGGGTTGCCCAACATCTAAAAGCTTTTTTCCTATTTGGGAGGAATCCTAAGGTAATGATAAGGAAGCAGTTCTCTCTTCTACCATGGAAACTAAATGCGCAGCCATACCCCTGGGAGCACAAGCAAGGACAAGATCTAAGACAGCTAATCAAATGCTGTCACCTGGGACTTTTTATCCTGAAGGGTAATGACAAGGCTCAGGTCAATTAGGTGTACTTCAGGGTGGCTCTGCAGGGGAAAGGTAAGGGTAGTCTGGAAGGGTGGCATGTCTAATGCCAGCAGAATGCAGCATAGGGATGGTAGGTGTCCAGTGGTGGTGAGGCCAGTCTTGGGCAGAGAATACCCTACTAGCAACTGGCGTGTCTTGAGCAGCTTGCTCACGTGGTGAAAATTCATCTGGGCCTTGCCTCCCTTGGCCTATCTGATTCATTTCTACCTTTCTTTGATTCTAGGAGCCACGAGAATCAAAATACATTCCATTTCTGCTTAAGGAACCATAGTTGTTTTCTGTTATTTATAATCAAGAACCTTGTCAAGTACAACATATCTGAGTTCAGGATCCAAAAATCAACTAAGACCTGGGTACTTGGCAATTCACGTGAAAGAGACATATTGAACGGTGATGCAATGGGTGTCAATAAAATGGCATGACTGCCATAGGGCTACAACGGGCAGGACAAAGATGGTCAGAGGACATCTTATTCAATCTTCTGCTCTGGTTCACTACAACTAGAGTATATTTTTCTGTTCAAAGTGTTTTCTAAGGCTGATGGGGACAGATTAAAATATGTGCAGTGGAAGAGTGACCAGCAAGTTGATGAGTCTTTGTATGAGGAACTAGAGAAATTTAGCTTAGAAAAGCCATAGGGAGGATGTTCTAGGATTCTTTCAAATTATGTGACTACTGAGATAATTTTATTAAAGTGTAATGATACAAAGGCAGATGCAAAATGACTTAGAAATAAAACAATGTCCTCCACACCAATATTGAGCTCTGTGTGTATATCACAAAAGAAGAGAAAAAGTGAGGGCTGAGAGTGTTCAGATGGGACAAGGATGAGAAGTGAGTGTTGTCTGGACACTCACTTCTATCACTGTAGAATAAGCCTTGTAGGGACCATTTCCCAGGCTCCAATCAGACTAACAGTTTCCTTTTGGGGGCCCCTTTTCATAGGGTGCAGATATCTTTTACTCCAACAGTGTTCCTAAACTATTGTTCTGAGACTCCAGATGACTCAACTTTTTTATTGTAGAAGAATACAAGATCTAAATGTGCTGAAATAAAAAAATAAAATAAAAAATAAAGGTACTGAAATATTCCAGAGGTATCCTATTATATAATATCCTGTTCTTGCTCTGCCTTCTGGTTTTTAATATCTTCAAATGAGTAGTAAGTCTCAAGCCTTGTCCTTCCTGGTAGATTCATAATTAATCTAAGGCTGCTTCTATCATCAGAGTGTCCCTGAGAATAATGTTGATTATTCTGAATTAACTATCTCAGGTATGAAATAATAAATCTTATACATGCATATATTACTTGCATATTTCTTCTGACTTTTATGTGGAATGTAAGAATTGAAGTAATTGAGAATATTTCACATTTTTGAGACTAAAACCTCTGAAGGTAATTAAACTCTTTTCCTAAGGATCCCCTGGCATCAAGAATTGAGAGAGGTTAGGAGGAAATGAAGGCCTCCCCACCTTCAACTCTCCTTGGCACAGCACCCAAAACCAAGTCTTCTTCCTGGGAATGCAATCAGGGGATTCAATACTGGCAGGGTTTAGAGAGTCAAACAAGAGCTTCATTCAGGCTCCTGAGGGTTCCAACAAGAAATACTGCTGTGAGTATCCTGCTGACTACGGAGCATGCATATCAACCAGCTTAACTTTTGTTCCTTGTTTTTATAGTTATGGCAAATGATCGGGGCTTAGCCACTCCTCCTTCCCTCTGTCCTGTCTTGCAACACATCTCTCTGCAAAGTCTGATTGAGGCTAGAAGAATAATCTGTACCAAAAGAACAGACTGGGAGGGTGGGAGGTGGGGAGAGGGGGAGGCATGGTTATTGAGCATTCTCTCTCCAGTACCTAGGACAGTCAACGCACATAGTAAAGGACTGTGGGACTGAACTGAACTAAAAGGAATGCAACTACATGGCTCATGATACCAAAACCACACAAAGACAAGGAATACTTGCTAGGTATCTAAACAAATTAATAGATAAAGCAATTTTTTGGCAGGGAGAGAAGCTGGGGATGTATTTTTTCTTGATTTTTCTATTATAGCTTGACCCACTAAATAATCATTTATTAAGAAATAAAGGAATAGAGGAATGCCATTTTAAAGAAAGTCAATAAAAACAGCATCCTTTAAACTCCTATTGTCATATTAGGTTTGTTTCTTAGGAAAAATGAATTGTCAACAATTCCAAAGTCAAAAATCACAAGACAGTTAAGTTTATAATGTTATTTACCTAGAAGAAAAAAGGAATTAAGGACTTCATTCCATTTCCCCTCTTTAAAATTTAATTCTCTCCCTCTCTTTCTATAATTCTTCATTTGGGGGGAGCAAGAGAAATGGCATATTAATTTTTATTTATTTAAGCAGTTTCCAAAATGCTACCTATGCAGGAAATGGCATTATTACACTCAACATATCAAAAGGAAAGGATGCATAAAGATAAAGAATTAGAAAACAGAGAAATGGCAGTACTGGTAAGTAAATCCAAGAAGCAACAATATTAATAATTAACCCATTTTCTTTTTTTAAATGTTACTTTTTTAAAAAAAGATTTTATTTATTTATTTGAGAGAGAGAAAGAGAGCATGAGAGGAGAGAGGTCAGAGGGAGAAGCAGGCTCCCTGCTCAGCAGGGACTCAGCAGATGTGGGACTCAATCCTGGGATTCCAGGATCATGACCTGAGCCGAAGGCAGTTGCTTAACCAACTGAGCCACCCAGGAACCCTAATGTTACTTTTTTTTTTTTTAAGATTAAAACAAAATTATTTATTTGACAGAGAGAGAGATCACAGGTAGGCAGAGAGGGGGAAGCAGGCTCCCTGCTGAGCAGAGAGCCTGATGCAGCCTCCATCCCAGAACTCTGAGATCATGACCTGAGCTGAAGGCAGAGGCTTTAACCCCATGAGCCATCCGGGTGCCCAACCCATTTTCTTTTTAATGGAGAAAGCATACATACTAAAAATAGGAAATGGAAATGGATTAATAACCACAGATATGGGAGAAATTAAAAGACTTCTAAAAGCTGATTTTGCTCAGCTCTATGCAAATACAAAATGTTAAATGCACAAAATGAATGAATTTCTAGTGAAATACTAATTGCCAATATTGTCCCCAGAAGAGAGAGACAATCGAAACACAGTAATTATTGAGAGAAATATGGAGAATTGTTAACTTCCCTACCAAGAGTAAACAAATAAATAATGTCTATATCACAGATGATTTTACCAGTAAATTCTACCCACTTTTAAGTAACAGATGACACCAAATGTTTTAGAGTATGCAGAAAAGAAGAAAAAACCCCCAGATCCCCATGATGAAGTCAGCCTATAATTGATACCAAAACTCAACAAAAGTAATACAAAAAATAACCTACAGATCAAAGGCACCTATAAATATCAATGCACAGACACCAAAGAGTGTATTAGCAAAAAGATTCAACACAAAAAGAAGACTAATAATAAAAAACACATAATGTGTTTTTATAAAATAAAATACACACTAATATGTGTTTAAAAAGAGAAAAATCAGAGGGTTATCTCCATATATGCTAAAAAAAACACTTGAAAATTTCAACCATTCTGGATTAACATGCTTAATAAAGTAGGAATAATCATTTTATATAACACACACATATACACACACACACACACGATAGAACCAGAAAGACTATGCTGTATAGAGAAATACTAGGATGTTACCTTCACCACTACACCCAATCAATCATCATCCTGGAAGTAACAGCCTATGCAATTAGACAAGAGAAATAAATAAGAAGTATAAAAATTCGATTGTAATGGTAGAGTTAATATTAATCATTATTTATAGGTAATATGATTATATAGCTGAAAAGCCCAAGAAAATCACCTGAAAAAGTATGATAAGCAACATGAGTATTCACTATAGTAATTATGAATAAAGTAAACATAAAAGAATCATTAGCATTGCTATTAGGAAAGCTATATGAGATTGCCAATATTTAACTAACCTTTTTTGACTTATAGAAATGCCAATTTCATATGGGTTAGGCTTTTATAAACACCACCACCCAGAAAACATAATGGGGAAAAAATGCCATATGAAATGACCACAAAAAAGTCAAAATAGTTCAGGATAAAATTAAGAAATGTTCACAATTCATACAAAGAAAACTTCTAAAATTCTTGAATGGATTTCTGCATCTTCTCAAATAATCTAGAAATTTAACACAATATCAATGAAAACACCAAAAGAAAATTTTTAGAAGTAAAAAAACTGATTTTAAAGTTCTTATTTGAGGGGTGCTTGGGTGGCTAAGTGGGTTAAAGCCTCTGCCTTCAGCTCAGGTCATGATCCCAGGGTCCTGGGATTGAGCCCAGCATCAGGCTCTCTGTTTTGCAGAGAGCCTGCTTCCTCCTCTCTCTGCCTGCCTCTTTGCCTACTTGTGATCTCTCTGTCAAATAAATAAATAAAATCTTAAAAAAAAATAAAGTTCTTATTGAAAAAAAATAAAGTTCTTATTGGAAAGCAAAAATCTTTTGCTAAGTAAGAAACTTACTTAAAAAAAAATAATGGGGGAAAACCAATTCTACAAGGTAGTGTAACATGAAACTGCATCTAAATGGGTGTTTTGTAAATGAAGTTGTAAGGGCCCAGGGCACGCTGCCCTCAGATGTACTGCAATGGCATACTGATTATTTTGAATTGAATCTATTTGGGAAAAAACCAGGCCAAGGACACTCAGACCTTCCTCTGTCCCCCTGAAAGCAGAAAACAAATCTCCCTTATGAAAAGTAGTCCCCCTGTACAAAGACATCCTTATCAACAGAAATAGGGACCTTAAAGTCGAGAAAGCTGTAAGTAAGCTTTGCTACTTTTTCACTAATTGACTTCCTCAGCCCAAATTCTGCTAGAATTCCTTAGTAATTAAAGTTCCCGGGACGCCTGGGTGGCTCAGTTGGTTAAGCGGCTGCCTTCGGCTCAGGTCATGATCCCAGCGTCCTGGATCGGGTCCCACATCGGGCTCCTTGCTCGGCAGAGAGCCTGCTTCTCCCTCTGCCTCTGCCTGCCTCTCTGCCTGTGCTCACTCTCTCTCTCTAACTAATAAATAAATAAAATCTTTAAAAAAAATTAAAAAAAAAAAGTTCCCAAACACCTCTTTTTGTTAACTGTAAATTCCTCACAAATCTATTGCGCTTTGTCTAAAATGTATAAAAACTGCCTGCCTTTGTCATTTCTTTGGCTCTCAATTTCATTATTGGGCCTCTTTTTGCACGTAATAGAAATTTGGTTTTTCCTTCTGTTAACAGGTCTCAGGTAAATTAATTAGTCCATCTGGAAGAACGTGAGGGTAGATGAAGAATTCTCCCTCGCCATCAAAGTCAATGGAATAGATTCCAGAATCCAGAAATAGACTTGTGAAGAATTTTAGCATGATCAAGGTGGTTTTGATTGATTGATTCAATAAAAAGGATTGATTGATTGCTTGATTGATTATTCAGTAAACAGCTGGACAGTTAACTGAGTGACTATGTAAAAAAAAATATTCCCTCTATTTCTCAGAATAAATTTGAGATAGACTGACAGATATAAACGGTAACAAATGAACCCATGAGAGTACTAGAAAAAACCATGGAAACATTTTTATGAGTAAATTCTTAAGAATTTAGGAAGTTCTTTGGAGGAAGCAAGTATTTTAAAGCTCTCAGGAGAAATGAGAGGTCTTAAAAAGTCTGATTTCCTGACCAAGAGTTGGAGATTGGGTTAGGTGAAATGTCTAAAACTTTCTTCTTAGAGGAAGGAGTGGGGCATTCCAAGTACTTGCCTTTGTGTCTGCTTAATGCTTTTGATGTAATAAGTGTATTGGCCTATTTCACAATTTCACTGTGCAGGTCTTGAGTGGAGGGAGGAGGCATAACTCAGATGTCAGCTGGGTTACCTTCTTTGAAATTCAAAGGAAATTAGCTTGAGCTCCTGTGTTCTTCCTTAAGGAAATCTGGGTAATTTATGTATTTTCCAGTCCCCTTGAGATTTGGAGAATTAATTTGGAGAATTAATTAATTTGGAGAATTCATTTATCTGATGATTTGCCTAACCGTGCCCTGTTAGTATTGTGCATTGCTTTGTCCCCACAGGAGGGGGAATAGCAGCCCTTCCCTGCAACCTTACCTTATTAATTTGCATAGGATATTTACATATGGAGCACACTTTACAGAAGTTGGCTTGATTTCCCTTTCCCTTTGACCCCCTCTTGGCATATTCTCACCTTCAGTTTCCCAGGGCTCTGGGGCTCCTTATGCATCAGCTCAGTTCTCTTTACATGCTGAACTATTCTGATCTTTTCCAGGCTTGCCTTTGCGTATCCCAAAACTCACTGGTATGTTTTGGCAAACAATGGCTCATCCAAGAGACTGTGGACCTTGGGGCTGCCAGCAGTAACAGTGCTGGCAAAGACTTCTTTTTGGCCTCTGTGTGAAGTAGGGGGCTGATATTTCCTCACTGGTAGGAGCTACAATTCTGTTGTCCTTAGAAGGCAGAAGTGGCTACAGTGAGTTTTGGTCTTACATAATTTGCTTCTTCTCCATCAAAGGAGGGACCAGATTTGATAGCCATCTGAGTTACGTTCTCCCCCTTGCCTAACATTAGTCACTACCTAAAAGAAACAAGAAACAGTCCAAAGGTAAAAATGGTACAAAATGACAGACTCATTTATGGAGTTCCTAGGCCCTGTGAGAAAGTGGTAATCTAAGTCCCATTAAGCATATTTGGATACTATTCCTAAAGTGTTTGGATCACTCAAAAGCCAGGATTCATGGGCAAGCATTATGATTTTAAACTTATTAAGTTACTAGGCTGACTTAAAGCCATCTCTGGGCTATCACTTAGTTACTGAAGCTCTTTCAGAACACTGAGACAGATAGTTAAATTGTCCTTTTAAGAGATTCTGACCCTTTATTCCTCTAAATGTCTGGGTAAGACATTTCTTTCCTGTTTCTTACATTCTAAATCTTCCAATGTCCACCTCTGGGATAATAATCATATTTATATTGTTCAATACTCTGAAAATATTTATACTCTATGATATTTAGACTGTGGTATACAAATTTATCAGAGGTTATTTTTCATATTATTTCTGTTATCAGTGTTATACTCTTTATTGTTTCTTAAAAAATAAAAAGCCCCGCACTTTCGGGTTGTAACTTAGGGACACAATCAAAGAGTCAAAAGACACAGAAGATTATATATAATTAAAAGTGAGTCTCTACAGCTCTGTCCCTCACTTACTCTCTTTTGCAGAGATTTGAAACCACTAGGACTAGTTCCTTATCTGAAAGATATACTATCCCCCTCTCCCCAAGTATACATTCTGTACACTCCACATTCCACATTCTTTACACACTGCTCTGCATTTTGGTTTCCACTTAACCATGTAGCTTGGGGATTTTTCCACATCTGCACAAACAGGACTGCCTTATCTTTATCTTTACGCTGCACACCATTCCACTTTACAAAGGCATCATCATTTATTTAATCCTAATCAGTGGATGCTTACATTGCCTCTAATTTTTGGTTCTCACCAATATTTCTGCAATGAATTACTTTATACATAGGTTATTTTGCATATAAGAGAATATTTGAAGAGTAAATTAGTAAAAGCAAATTGCTGAGTTAAAAGGTATGAGCATTCTCAATTTTGATAGTTACTGCCAAACTGCTCTAAAGTGTTGTGCCTGTTCATGTTTCCACTAGCAATTATTTGAAAATACCTGTTTAGGGGTGCCTGGGTGGCTCAATCGTTGGGCATCTGCCTTTGGCTCAGGTCATGATCCCAGGGTCCTGGGGTAGAGCCCTGCCTCGGGCTCCCTGCTCAGTGGGAAGCCTGCTTCTCCCTCTCCCACTCCCCCTGCTTGCATTCCCTCTCTCCATGTCTCTGTCAAATAAAAAACAGAAACAAAAACAAAAACCTGTTTGCTAGTACCCTGACCATCAGAGCATGTTAATTTTGATTACTTTATTTTTTTTCTGTCAATCTTATAGTGAAAAGTGTATCTCATACTTTTAGACTCTTCTCACTGAATGATTCAAAATGTCTTCTTTATCATATACTAAATTTGTCTATTTGATGCATTTCTGGGCTTTCTGGTTTATTTCATTGGTCTCTCTTGTCTCTTCATACATTCTTACTGCAGTTTGATCACAGGAGCTTTAGAGTATGCATATTTACTTTATAGTATATTTACTTTATAGTAAAGTATATTTACTTTTAGTTAGGGTCTAATCACCCTTATTGCTCTTCTTTCCCCTGAGAAATTCCCTGGCTGTTTTTATTTTTTTTCTCTATGAATTTGAGAAATGTTTCTTTTGTTTCAAAAAAAAAAATTCGGTTGCATTTTTTTTACTGAAATTGCATTACATTAATATCATTTAGGGCTACTACTACTTTTTAAGGTTTATCATTGCAGACTTACCATTTCTTCCCAGTATCTTTTGAGTCATGTCTTCCTAAAGCTCATAACGTCTTAAAATATTTTCTAATTCTTCACAGCATCTTTGGAAACAGCAGGGAAGATAGAAGATAAGGGACAGCTCAAGATTACATATGATAAGAACTCCTAATCCAGTATTACATCTACTATTTGGTAATGCCTCACCACCAGTAGATTTTACATAAATTCAAAAACAAAATAAAAAAATTTTTTTTTACCAAGGATTAAATTTTCTTGTTGCAAAAAACCAGCAATGTGCAAGAACAATTCTGCAATGTATTTCTTGTGTGATGATCTGTGGCCAAGCACAGAATGCATTCCTATCATGGAGTAGCAATTTCAAAAGAATTTTGAAACTGGAGTTGGCTTGGATGTTGTACAATGACACCCAGGATCTTGGCCTACTTCCCAGATTTCCCCTTTTTGGTTTTCTAGCAAGTTTGGTCATGCCTGGGAATTTGCTGAATACGGTACTTGGATCAGTGACTTTCTGAATGTGACATTGGGATCAATGGCATTTGTCTGCCCAAGGGTTTTTGGAGTATAATTTTTAGACATTCTGTAGTTGTAAGGAAGTCGTTTGTTGAACTGGTGCTCAGCTGCAAGGGTGCAAATAGGAAGGGCAGGTTGTGAATTGATTATGGAAGGCAAAGATCTTGAGAAGGTTCTCTTGTGAATATTGAGTTATATACCTGGGCACACCGGTGTTTCAGCTGGAGGATCTTCAAGTCCTTAAATAAATATCTAATGGATTTAAAACTATCTTTAATGCCACCTTTGACAAATGGCCACTTTGTAAAGGTCAGCCAAGACTTGAAAAACAGTTATTTGCAGCACTTCCTATCATCATGTTGGCTCAGTTAACATGGGGAAAGCTGACAAAGAGCCTGCGTGAGTTACTGAATTACTTAGGACACAAGCACACATTGACATATATGTGAGTGTACTTTTAGATTACATTTCTAAAACAATTATCGTTTTCATTATTTTGTTTCAGTCAGCACTATTTTCCTCAATGTCCTGCATAATTACGAGCTGACTTATGTAAAGTATTTTAAAAATGTATAGTAGTATGATATACATTTCTAGATAACATCTGAGATTATTTGCCACTACATAAAGAAGAACATTCTTTAGCTTGGCTCTCTAAAACAAAAAGACTACTGTGTTCTGAACTAGAATGTTATGCAAGAATCTGAACAGCATAGTTTACTGAATGCTCAGCCTGTCTAGTGACATACCAAAGAGTAGGACAAAGGGTAACAGTAAAAACATGGGGCAAGTTGGAAGCAATGAACTTAAAGGTATATGGATGATGAAATATTTAATTATCGAGGCAGAGACCAGGTTGTAAAATCTAGCTAATGAAAGTATAAAGATGAGTTATTAATGGGATAGTTGTTTAATTAGATGATTCACTGGTTTGTTAAGCAGTGAGAGTGTTTGCCAAAATTGTAAGATTAGACCTCTCTGAACAGAGAATGGTGATGGTGTGATGGTGTCATATATCACTTGCCTTTTATTCCCATTATCATGGCAACACCTTAGGCTTTAATATGAACTATTTAGACATAATAAATAAAATGTGAGGCAAAATCAGCAACCAAAGGAAATTGTTATGGTAAATTAGGCATATGGCACATGAAGTTAGGAAAGCATTTTCAAGTCTAGGAAAATGACATTAATACAAATTGCATGATTCTCCTTAGATTAATAGAATTTATCTCAAACTAGTCATATGAGGAATGCTTTTACAAACACTACTGTCCTCCTGAATCTTGAAATTTGCCTTAAGTATTATTAAATTCTGTGGTTACAGGACTCAACAAATCTCAGGTGAGTGGAAATCTGAGACTGTCAAGCCTCTCAGGGAAATATAAAACATGATTTAAACTCAAGGGAATTGCCTTTAAAAAAAAAAAAAAAGATTTATTTTTAAGTAATCTCTACACCCAACATGGTGTAGAGCTTGAACTCATGACCCCAGGATCAAGAGTTGCATGCTCTTCTGACCAAGCCAGGCAGGTGACCCTCTAGTTCCTTTTATTTACTTATTTAAAAAATATTTGTGAGAGCGAGCAAGCGAGCATGCACACAGCAATGAGCATGCATGAACAGGGTAAGGGGCTGAAGGAGATGGAGAAGCAGAACTCTCAGTGAGCAGGGAGCCCTGCGCAGGGCTTGATCCCAGGACCCGGAGATCATGACCTGAGCCAAAGGCAGAGGCTTAATTGACTGAGCCAGGCAGGCACCCCCCTCGGGTTCCTTTTGATGACAATTTTTCATTAATGATTTATGGACTTTTTTTTTTTTAAAGATTTTGTTTATTTATTTGACAGAAAGATCACAAGTAGGCAGAGAGAGAGGAAGGGAAACAGGCTCCCTGCCGAGCAGAGAGCCCAATGCGGGGCTCGATCCCAGGACCCTGGGATCATGACCTGAGCTGAAGGCAGAGGCTTTAACCCACTGAGCCACCCAGGCGCCCCGATTTATGGACTTCTTAGGGACTTCTGTACAGCTAAGAACCTGAGTGCCTATACATATAAACATTAGTCACTACAGAAAGAGAACGAGAAGAAATTCAAGGGTAAGACAAAACAACAAATTCATCATGGAGTTCTTAGGTCCTGTGAGAAAGTGCTCAATCTAAATCTTGTCAAGCAGTATTGTTGATGTAGATCCTGTATAACTGTCTGAAAGACTTCAGGGTCTGCATTCTGGAAAAGACTTAACACCATTAGAAAATGTGGTTCTAGGATGATTATGACAAACTACAATACAGGTTATTTTTGGCTTGCTTAAACCTAGGGTATCTGGATTGACCGTTCAAAGGATGATTTTATTCCTAGGTAAGGATATTTAGCTTTTGTACATATTGAAATACAGGTAAGAGTATACTCACTGAGAGACCCACCTGTCATCTTTCTTCCTGCTTAGAGCCCTGAAGAAGGCAAAGTAGGATGCGATTACCTTGGTTTATTTTTCTTGTGAAATATGCTCTTTTCTATCCCACTTGCAAGCATTGTGGTTAATTTTACCAGCAATCAAGACCACAAGCAGGAGAATAAGCTAGAATTTTGACTGATTCAGGATTCCCAGGCCTCTTGATGTAGATGTTTACGTGGAGTCGGGTTCTGAGGCCCATCTGGAACACTCTCCCTCATGTAATGCTGGTCAGACAGCAGAGCACAGGTTTAAGCATCCTTCCAATGCAGCTCTGCCATCATCCTGTGGTTATGTGATCAGGGTCTGGTTACCTACACCTTTGGGTCTTGGTTTCCTTGTGGAAAAAGCAGGCCTAACAACAGCATTTACCTCCTAGGGGTATCGTGAACCCTAAATGAGGGAATACATCTACAGCATCTAGAACAGTGCCAGCTAGATGTTAACAGTGATTTTATATAAAAGTCACTCGAGTGAAGATTTAATACACTTGGAACGCTGTAAGGTTCCACACCCCTGGATATAGACATATCCTTCAATCCTTTTATAGTTGAGGGAGGAAAATGAGCAGAGAAAGCTTTGAAACAGGTGGTGGTAGCAAATCTTTACAACCACAGCTCTAGAGGAGAAAAGGCTTTAATGGGTCAGAAACAGGTGTTCTCCAATTTGGCATTACTGTGAGATACCAGCTCAGACAGCCCCCAAACAAGGCACCCCAGTTGTTCCCATTGTCTGAGAACTTCCCACTGGCCTTACCTCTGAGAATGCTTCTCATTCTCTCATTCACAGGGATCTCCTATGCGGTGGTATCCTTTCCCCACAAAAGGCATCTTTAGTACACATGCTCAGGCAACCAGCAGAGGCAAAGTTTTGTGTAAGGATTGACCTTTGGGTGTATTTAAACATAGGTACAAACTTTAGCTCCCCAAAACTCATAGTCCTGAAGTCAGTAGTTATTTGAAACTTGGGAGTATACTCCCTTCTTTATAAATACTAAAGCAAAATGCTCTAGTCTCTCACAAAAATAGATTGACCAGCTACCATTTCTCATGAACTCCATCTTCTTCTCCTTTGTTTTCCCTTCCACTGTGTTTCAGTTGCTGTGAGGTAAATCATAAATTACTGTCTGGCAGAGAGACAGTCTGCAGCTGGAGGGAATTGGGAAAGCACTGGGGATCTTTTTCTCCCTATCATGAATTCAGTGATTACTGACTTCAAAATAAGTAACAGTTCAATAAATGGAAAAAAAAAAAAAAAAGATAGCACACATTCCAGGGTGAGAGGATGGCAAGTACAAAGGAAGAGAGATGTGAAGATGCACTGTTATGTTTAGGGAAGAGCATATGGTGAGAAGGAAATAGTTCCTGGTGTCTGTCGGAAACTGTCACCAAGTTACCATGGGGCACAAGTTGGGGAGTGCCTGTAATTATATCTAGCTGGCAATTTTTGTTTGGCACAGGTTAATATAACCATCTTTTAAAATAGTATGCTCAAGTTCTATTTTCAACTTCATCCTGACATACACTCCTATCACACCCTAAGAACTATTCATTTTGCTTTCTTTGTTTGTGGAAAAAGCAAGGTCCCTTTTGTCTGAGCCTCTTGGTTCCAGGTAGGGGTTGCCTTTCCTCAAGGCTTTCCCCAATTCAGCAATTCCCATGAATTTTGGTCAAATAATTTTCCTACTAGAATGTAAACTCCATGAAAGCATGAATTTTTGTGTTTTAAAATTCATTGTTATTCCTACTTCTTAGAATAGAGCTTGGTACATGGTACCAATATAGACATAATTCAAAACATTTAAGCATTTATGATGTGGTGCCCTACAGAGGGTCCAATGCTACCTTTAAAGAGCTTTCAAATGAGGAAAATAGATGTGTAATCAAACCCCAAATCAAGGCAGAAGGAAACCAGTGCAACTATTGAGGTATACATTGTTTTTTTAAAAATATTTTTATTTTTTTTAAATTTTTATTTGTTAGAGAGAGAGCAAGCAGAGGCAGGCAGAGGCAGATGCAGAGGGAGAAGCAGGCTCCCTGCGGAGCAAGGAGCCTGATGTGGGACTCGATCCCAGGACGCTGGGATCATGACCTGAGCCGAAGGCAGCCGCTTAACCAACTGAGCCACCCAGGCGTCCCAAGAGGTATACATTGTTAATGGTGGGGGTGCTAAGTTTAGAATTGGGCCCTTTGTGAAGAATTTAGGTCATAGGGTGGAGCCCTCATGAATGGGATTAGTGCCCTTAGGAAAGAGATCCCAGACAGCTCTTGTGAAGGTACAGTGAGAAGGCAATTCAGTGAGGAACGAGCCCTCACTAGACATCGAATCTGCTGGTGTCGTGAGCTTGGACTTCTTAGCTTCCAGAACAGTGAGAGATGTTTATAAGGCATCCGGGTTTTGCTACTTTTGCTATAGCAGTCCAAAAAGACTAAGACATGTTGCTCACATGCAGTAATTAATTTTAGCCAGAAGATTGAGGAATGGCTTCACAAGACACTGTCTTCAAAGACAGAATTTCCATTAGGGATATGGAGATTATTTTTGGTCAAGTGACTATTAGTTTGGACTCTTCCATTTCCAAGAGATAAAAACCCATCTCAAGGGGCGCCTGGGTGGCTAAGTGGGTTAAAGCCTCTGCCTTTGGCTCAGGTCATGATCTCAGGGTCCTGGGATCGAGCCCCGCATCGGGCCTCTCTGCTTGGTGGAGAGCCTGCTTCCCTTCCTCTCTCTGCCTACTTGTGATCTCTGTCAAACAAACAAACAAACAAACAAACATCTCAAAATAGCTTATGCTAACACAACAGAAGTGTAACTGGGAAATCTGGGGGTGGCACTTGCTTCAGCTCTCCCAGAACTCTTGACCCTGCTTGTGTGTGTGTGCTTCCTTTTCTCCCATAGCAGAGAGACATAATCCATGTTGCAGAGGAAGGGGTGGAGTTTGGCCACAGATGGGTCCATGCTCCTATCACCCTGGATTGTATTTAATAGCCATAGAAGCCTATTTGCATTACAGGGTCAGCAAATAAGATCCCAGGGAAAGGCTCTGCTCAGTCTAGTTTGGGTCACGTGCCCATCTCCAGGCTAATCACTAGAGCTCATGGAGTGGGACATATGTCCCTCACCTGGCCACGGCATGGACAGTGCTATGATGGAGCTGTCGTAATAGGGACTCATACAAAGCAGAAAATAATCTTAACCAGAGGTAGGAAAAGTTGCAAGCCTTTTGTAGGATTGGCAGCTCTATTAGAACCTAGCAGGGCTAGGGCAGTACTTCCTAAGAAGATGGAGAGAACCTCAAAAGAGGAGAAATAGGATGCTGGGCAGACAAAAACACCAGGTAACCACTACGGTAACTAAAATGCATGCACTCATAGGCAAATGGGATGCAGTTTGCTGTGACAGAAATTAGATTGTCAAAGCTAGGCAGTGGGAGATGAGGCAGGAGAGTTAGGTTGGGCTGGGTCACGGGGAGCCTCCACTGATAAATGGGACCTATCAAAGGGCTCAGCTGAAGGATTGTTGTGATCAGACCTAGGTCGTCCACTCCCCCCCTTTCTCAGAAACAAAGCCTCTGGGCTAACTCCTCTGGACCCACTGTCAGGCTCTCATGAAGATGGGCTTCTTCCTGTCCCATCTGCTTTTTCTTTTCTCCAGTCCACACTCTGTCTCACCTCAATTCTATGTGTAGTCCTGACATCCTAGCAGCTTGTTTCCCAATCTAAGGTCAGCTCACGAATGTGTAGATTTTAGTATCTTTCACTCCTTATAAACTTTTGGGGAAGATTACCATAAACTGTATAGGATCAGGATGATAATATTCCTAAGAATGCTTAGAACAGCCTACTCTTTCTAGTTGTTACTATAGGGCATAATTGCTTGCTCCTGGCGAATGAGATAATGAATGGATCCATTCAGCTAGAGAGAAACAGTGTAATCCAGGAGGAAACTACATTTACACCTCACTCCCTTGAAATTACTAAATGTGCACGCACTAGCTCCAGCTGCAAAAAATCAAAACTGGACACTTCTAAATTTTCTTTTTTCCATCCAAGCAGATCACTGAAGAGAGAAAATGGGGATAATGCTCCCGTAAAAACTGAAGTTTCTGAGAAAATTAACCTTGACTGTTAAAATGAGAGGAAAGAGGGATGCCTGGGTGGCTCAGTTGGTTAAGCAGCTGCCTTCGGCTCAGGTCATGATCCCAGCGTCCTGGGATCGAGTCCCACATCGGGCTCCTTGCTCGGCAGGGAGCCTGCTTCTCCCTCTGCATCTGCCTGCCTCTCTGCCTGCCTGTGCTTGCTCCTGCGCTCTCTATCTGACAAATAAAAAAAAAAAAAATGAGAGGAAAGAAAGAAAAAAAAGGGCACCTTCTAAGAGTTGTTACGGAAGCCACTGGCAGAGTTTCGCACTGTCAGGGAGAGTGGACGAACATCAGAAGCGGTCCTAGAAGCTGAGGAAAGGGTCTCAGGAGTCACAGTGCCGGCTGCTTCTAAGAAGTGTACCCAATGGCAGAAAGTGAAAAGCTCCCCAGACTCTTACTGGCAGAGTTTGGATTATGATAGCCTCAGAACCAAAAATGGTTATTTTTCTATGACAATGCTTACAGGGAATCAAAGGCCTACAGAGATCAAGCAGAGAAGGTGGTGTGTATGGGTGTAGTCAAGGGAAGGTAAATGTACTCGTTTTCCAAGAGAAAGCAGTAAAGGTGAAGAGTTAATACACTTGTTTTTCATCTTACTCCGACAGAAGACCAGATGTAATCTTCCTAAAGGGTGACTTCCCAAAGTATCCTGATAACTGTAGGGTGGAGAGGAAGCAAGTTGCACCCTGTTACAAATAAATGAAAAACCATAAGGTGACAGACAATACTAAGCACACTCCCACCCTTATTCAAACACAAAGGCAGAGGAAAAGTTCATGCTATCTGCCAAGAGATTATTTTTTTGGAAAACAAGCATGCGTGTGTGTGTGCGCGCGCACACACACACACACACACACACACACAGCAGCAGAAGGAGCTACAGAAAATTCTTCTATTCTCCGAAGTACTTAAATTAAATAAACTTCGATTAGTTAACTTATGTTGGGACAGTTTAAGAAGGGAGCCGCTTGTCATGAATTGATGAAAAGGCCAACATACAAATAGGAAGGGAGGAAATGAAAGGAATATCAAACATTATTTTACACTGTGTAACCTCCCTACCAAGTTTGGATTTGTCTCCAGAAGGGAAAACAACTAATATGTTTCTGGTGTAGCTTTTATTTTTTCTTAATTTAATTTTTTTGTTTTTTCTTTTTCTTCAGTATGTTGAGTCTAAGACAAGAAAGGTCCTCTGTCCCGATCAGGTAGGGCACTCTTTCATATGGGCCTTGCAAACACAGGAGACGAACTGGGGAACTCAAGCCTGGAGCCACGTGTCAAGAGCTTGCAGCCCTAAAGCATCAGGTTACACAAGAGGGCTGTGGGTGGGGCAGGGAGGATGCACAAACACGGAGAGAGGCAGTTTCTGCCTTACAGGAGCTCCGGATCTCTCAGGGAAGGAAACAGGCCTTGTGGCCTGTTTTCATTACTTTCAGTCACTTTTCATGACTTTATGCTACTTAAATGCTCACATGAAACTCAAACAGGGTTGGGTCCGATGACCTCTACAAGCTGTACAAACCCCGAGATTTTAGGATTCTTTGTATATTATCACAAACATCCACCGAAGACCAAAACAGGATGTTTATAACCGAGGCTGTTCCCATCACAGCAGTCAGGTTTACTAAATGAGAACTTTGAGATGAAATTCTATAGCCTGCCATTCTGTACATGGCTCTAAACTCAATACTATATTTCCTTGCAACTTCCTTTCCTCTTGACTAATGCAAAAGGAGAATATATAGGGACACAGTGTGGATTGTATGGGCTCCCTAGACCCATGGTAGAAGTGACAGTTAAGAATCCGGTGGCGGTGTTTCCTGGCAAATCTGCTCTTTGCAGAGGTAATGAAAGGCTTATCATGTAAGTCAATTCTTACAAAACATTTGGAAACTATACATATTGACCATACCTAATTATAAAAATATTTAGTGCATGTATTTCAAATTCAGGCAGAGTACAATCCAATTCCTGGCAGAGATGTGAGGCCCAGGGACGACAGAATACTGCTAGACAACTTGAGAATATCCACGGAAGTCAACTAGCCAACACTCACAGTTTAGTAAAATTCTAGTTCTTTCTCTAGTGTAGGATTACTATATCCTCTTTCTTGCTCTGTCTTGACCCTTCTTCAATGTCACACATTTCTTCTTTAGCCCCATTTCTATGCCAACAAGACTGCTGAAAAATACTTTTACGATAGGGGTGCCTGGGTGACTCAGTCAGAAGAGCATGCAACTTTTGCTCTTGGGGTTGAGTTTGAGCTCCAGGTTGGGTATAGAGATTACTTAAGGAAACTTAAAAGAATATTAAAAGAAACACTTTTAAGACATACACTCAAGTTAACTTTCTCAATTACCCAAATGTAGTAGCTGAAAAGACAGAAATATTAACCAACCTAATTAACAAAGAGAGCCATTCGACTGCTTTTCCTCACTGCAGGCCTTACAGTGAAATCTCTAGGTCTGGTCTGTTCTACTTTAAGGGGCTCAGGTGCCATTACTGCAACCTGAGCAGGAGACCACCGCTTTTCCCAGTCTACTCTTCAGGGCACTGCAAAGAGGCATATGGTGTGTGAAATGCCTACAGACGAGGATAATTCAGCCCCCAATGAGGAAACAACAGAGAGAAGAAGAGAATGATGACGAATGCTCACATGTCACTGTCTAAAGGCTTTGACAGAACATGTGCAGTGTGAGAATTTCCAAAGGCTGAGGATGCTATTTAATAGAAAGAAGTAAAAGATTCTTACAGTTTGCTTCACATATAAAGGGACAGTTCCCGTACATTCTGTAATTATGTTCTATAATACAGTAATGATGGATTGGAACATGAGCATAATTACTGCTGAAAATAAAGTTATGAACCAATAAAAGGCTTTAGCAAAAGCTCGTTTCAAAGTAAAAATAAGGTAAGTTTTAATCCAAAACATTCTGTTTATTCTAAGTTTTGATAATTCCTGGGACCCTAACTGGGTTAAAACTGAATGATCTGACCAGTACTCAGAAGAATCATCATAGCATGTACACAAAATAGAGAATAAAATTTTAATGGTATCAAAAACAGAACTTTTTGGCCAATTTAGTACTTGCTGGAATAAAGTGGCAAAATGTTACTCAGTAACGGACTTAGCTTCTAAATCAAGCTGGAATTACACATACTCTGTATATTACTTGAGTATATACAAGTACATTCCATGATAACATGCAGAGACATGGAAACAAGAAGAGTACTATCAAATCAAGATCACCATCTCTATTGATGGAATAATGAATTGAAATCAAAACACTTGTTGAGTAATCCAGAATACCTCACTTTGCCAAGGGGGTTTTAAGTGTTGCTCTTTTCAAGAATTCAAATAAAGTCCGTATGGTTAAATTTGATTTTGTTTTTTCAACATGAAAAATGAGAAGCAGATAATATGCTATAGCTATGGGTATATCTTTTTTTTTTTTTCCCCACTCAGCAAATTAAAGGGTTTGATAGACTTTACTCTTCTCAGGTAAAAAGGGCTCTTCACATTCTAGTGGTTAAGAATGAATCCCTTAAAGCTCCTAGACATTTGAGTGTCACACCATCTACAGCAACATATGCTCAAGTACCTTTAAGATACAGTCATATGAGATAGGAGTTTAATTTTCCTGAGAATTAAATTAGACTTATGAAATAAAACAGGGTATGAAAATGACCTGAGTTCACAGGAATCTCTCAATTCAAAAGAGATTGCTTCAGCTTTGCTTTCATCAAAAGTCTTCTATAGCAAGCATTTCTTGGGGAGTCACATATTTGGTCATGGAGTCTTGGGATCTTTTTACACACTAAGAAGAAGTGCTTTCTGTTGTGCAAATTCAGTGAAGGGCCAGAACAGACCAGAGGACTGATGGTGCTGCAGGAAAACCTATAGGTGAGCCTATGGATTCCACTAGTTTGTAAAGAAAGGAGTAGGTGAGATGTGCAACTTATCCAACTTTGCTCCCAGTCTGACAACCATTACTGGGCCGCTAAGAAAATCCTTGTAAGATAAGCGAAGACAGCACCTTAAGTGGAACCTAGTAGAAGCCATTCAGAAGTGAGGGTTGGTTGGGGTAGAGACGGTCCCCTTCGAGTAACTCTCCTCTGTATGTGAGAACCCCAGAACATATTTGAAAAGTAGGGTAAAATACTGGCTTCACAGTCTCTTCTCCAAATTATGCATTGTAACTTCTGTGATTATTATTCTTTGCATACTACAAAGAGGTCACATGTGAATTACTAGTCACTGAACAGCATATAAAAGAATAGAGTCTAGCCTCAATCTGAGCTCTTCTGTTTGCTCTGTAATCTAATTCAAGGCACTTTAAAATGTTTTGGTGCCTTACCGTATTAACACGTAACATGAGAAAAACACTCATTTACTTACCTCAAGGAGCTACCACACAGATGACTGAATGGTAAAGCACTTTGAGCTCCTCAGATGAAAAGCACTGTGGGGGCAATCAAAGCAGAGGAAAACTCTCCCAGTGCCTTGGAATCCTGATCTATGGGCCTTGTGTTTCAACAGGGTTTTCTTAAAACACTTCACATGTAAAATGTGTTAGCGGCACTCCATCCCTTTATATATGTTAATTGTTTGGCACACAGATGTTTATATATTTAAAATAGCTGTAGTACTCACTACTCCAAAGTTGTTTACTAATTGCCCAATAAAGTTAATGAAATGTAGCCACGATGGGAGTACTTCGTGTCAAATTTAGAAAACTTTAGCTTTCTCTGAGGTACATGTGACATAATAGAAAGTTCATTTCTTTCAAAGTAACTAGTGTTAATTATTTGAAACCACAAGTTTTTAATGAAAAAAATACTGAAAGTATGCCACAGTGTCTATATATTCATCTGAAGAGTACAAAGATGGAGTTTTGAGGAAAAAAAGGGACTTAATGCTATAGAAAACAAAGGTGGTTCTTAATTTGTTCAAAGGGAACATTTAAAAAATGTCATGTTTCATATACTGAAATAAAGCTGTTAGAGGTAATAAATTATAAATACAGTAGTTCAAACATTGTTTCTTTCTTAGCATTAATTTTTCTAAGCAAGTTAAAGTTAAAACACTTGAAATCTGTTATTCTCTTGTTTCAAAGGAACTGTGGAAATAGAAGCTTTCATGGAAATCTACAACAGTGATACCACCTGTGATCTTTACATAGACTACACCGGACATTGGCCATTTTAGATTTATAACATATTTTGGTTAATACATTAGATTCAGCTCATTAATATGCCTTTGTATTTGGGAGAAATTAGATTGTAATTTATAACCTTACAGTTTAACCAAACTCAATTCCAGGTCGTGCTTGATTTTCGGCAGGGGGTTCTGTCAGACTCATAATTAAAATGATGAAAACTGTAAATAATTTCTTTCAGACTGAAAAAAATTTTTGTTTTTTTAAATAAAGTGCTTTTAAATTCAAATGTTTCTTGCCCTAAACAAAAGTGAAACACACTTAAACCTGAAATCTCCATATCTTGACACACATATTTTAACAGAAAGAAATCAGTTTGGGGCCATTAATGTCCTTCAAGAGTTCAGATTGGATCTAAACTGGGTTTTGCATTATTGTCGTGCTCATGTTTGTACATGAAGGTTAAAAGAAAGAGGGCAACATCCAAGGACGACCAATAGGCAGTATGTGATGTAACAGCTGACCAGTAGCGGCTTTCCACAAGTCCTTCTCTGAGTTCAAAATCAATTCTGTGATCCAATTCCACTAAAAAGAAATGAAAATCAAACAAAGGAAGAAGTATTACAATATGTTCTATATAGATTCCACCTAGAGTTGAAAATAAAAATTTAGCTAATAGAAGTGATTATCTTAATAATTATCTTTTTTTTTTTTTTTCCCTTTAGTGACTTTCCACTCTAAGCTTAATGAGGGGAAAAAAACCAAAAAACACAACACCCAAAACAGCCTCAATAGCTCAGGATTCTATTTGGTGGAGTCCTTTCTTTTGTATATTCAGGTCAGTATGGGATAATAAAAGAATAAAACAAAAAAATTTACTTGGCATCACAGAGTATATTTGGAGTAAATAAACTGGGCTCAAATCTTAGACTTCCCATTTAATTTTTGTTCCTAATTTGTAAAACAATGAAAACAGCCCTCCTGCAAAATTGGGGGCCAGGCTCATGTGCCATAATGTCTGTGGGGGTGCACAGGTCACTCAAAGGCTCCTTGTCTGGGGAGGCCTGGTCCATCACCTTGCTCAGTGGTGACTTTTTGTAGTCCCAGACTCCCCACTTGGCTGCCATCACACAGCCTGGTCCCCATGCAGTCAGCAGGGCCTCATGTGCACCAGCGACATACAAGTGCTCACTAAATGTATGATTGATAAAGAATGCACTGGGTGACTGGGACAGTTAGATTGGGAGGAACAGTGGTGATCCTTGAGAGGAAGGGCTTCCTTTTTAACAGGGCTGTCCTCAAACAAATCAGTGAATTCAATCAAGTTTTTTTCTAAAAACCACAGAAAGTTCTTGCAATATTTGTTAGAGAAAAATCAAGGCCATAAGAGAATGACAGAGGATTCATTTAATATGTCCTTAGAGGTAAAACACTTAGAAAAACAATACTTCAATCTTTAGGAACTCCTTTAAAACTGTCATTGAGCTATATGATATTTTGAAGGAATGCTCTTGGAAACCAAAAAAAACCACTCAAATTGTTCAGAGTGCCAGAAGATGTGGAAAGTAAAAGGTGGCAAAAATAAAGAAGGCTGGAACAAAAGTTGGGTTTTGCTTTCCACTGAATTTGATAATTGCACATAGAAAATCCTATCACTCAAGAGAATGCTTTGATATAAATGTTTTGCTAACGCTTATTTTAAAATAGGTATTTAAAAATGCATATAGTTGTTACTTTTCTATTCAACTATGCTTTTCTGACAAGGAAAGTCCATGGATCTATCTATATGTTTTCAGATAAGATTACCTTTAAGCAGCATAAATACCAATTAGGTTATAAAACACTTGTAAAATATATTGACACACAGGGCGCCTGGGTGGCTCAGTGGGTTAAAGCCTCTGTCTTCGGCTCGGGTCATGATCCCAGGATCCTGGGATCGAGCCCCATGTGGGGCTCTCTGCTCAGCAGGGAGCCTATTTCCTCCTCTTTGCCTACTTGTGATCTCTGTCTGTCCAGTAAGTAAATAAAGTCTTTAAAAAATATATATTGACATAGGCCTTTTACAATTTTTTTAAACTGCCATTTTTCTCATTGAAATTACAATAAGCTAATCCACAATACCTCAGAAATAGCTGAAAGCTATATGTGGAACTGTGGGGTAGTAATGTCTGAATCTTTTGTCTTTTGTATTCCATGGGACATTTGAGCTTGATTTGTAGGCACATTCTGGCATAAGAGACAGGAAGAGGAAAAAAAGAGGGAAACTGGAATTCTCAAGCATGATGAAGAGAAGTCATACTGGAGTTAGTTATAAAGAAAGGAGAAGAAATAAGAGGAAAAACAGAAGAGATGAGAAAAATACACATTAATATCGGCGAAGACCACCAAGTTATAATTTCTACTTTAAAATGCCACTGATAGGACGCCTGGGTGGCTCAGTTGGTTAAGCAGCTGCCTTCGGCTCAGGTCATGATCCCAGCGTCCTGGGATGGAGTCCTGCATCGGGCTCCTTGCTCAGCAGGGAGCCTGCTTCTCCCTCTGCCTCTGCCTGCCACTCTGTCTGCCTGTGCTCGCTCGCTCTCTCTCGCTCTAACAAATAAATAAATAAAACCTTTAAAAAAAATGCCACTGTTGAATGTCTTCCTAGTCTAACAGTCTTAAGTTGAATTGCTATCTTAGAATCAAAGAAAGGGAAATTTTTTCTGTTATAGCAAGTATTATTTGGCTTTGATTTCTCCCTGACGTTTATTCTTAAATGCTTTACATTCGTGAAACACTGCCTTTCATTTCACTCAAATGCTGTATTTAATTATCACCTGTTATAGCCCTTGCCATTCTTATCACCTACAGGGACTTTGTCTCCCTTGCTATTTATCTGTAGGCTGTCTTCATCAAAATGGGAATAAGGTAGCCAGCCTCTACCTGATGAATTGGTTTTAGTCTCTCCTTTTCCTTAAAAGGTGTACAACAGGTAGTCTGGCTGCTAGTGCAGCTGACCTCGCATATGTTGGTTCTGCAGGTGGAGAGATTGGAGTTAGGTGGTCCCAGGTCTCATATTCTTTTTCCCTGTTACGCAGATTTCAGGATTTCCAAGGGAGCGAGGGTCTAGATGGCAGTACCATTCTTCACGTTCTGTGAGATGTAGTCTTGGCCAAAGCAGGCCCAAATCTATATGGGACTGCCTTGGATCTACTTTCTCATGATTAGCATATCAAAAATGGGTGGCACAACACAGCTGGTAGTTTTTTCCTAGTTTCTCTCACCAAATTAGGTCAAAGAGAAAGGAAAACACAAAATCATCACTTTGTCCTTTCTTCTCTCTTTTGAGTGCCTAAGGACTAGAATTCCTCAGTCCACAAAGAAAAGATTGAGATCCTGAAAAACTGAAGAGAAGTAGAACTGAGAAAAAGACCGTTAGATTTTAACAATCCTTAGCAGTTTGCTTCTACTGCTTGAAAACATGGATTCTTTTCTTTTCTGGGGAGTCTTGCATACAGCCCTATTTCTCCTCCTATCCCCCAAAGTGAATGTCTGCAGTTCATGAAGTATGGAAGTAAAGTGTCATCAGTGCTGTGTTTTCATCAGAGAACTCTCTGCACAAGGCTTGTCCACATGGATGTAGAATTTTTAAAAATGTGTGAACAGAAAGAGAGCATCATAGTATTAAAATGTATACTAACTGCATAGGTTTCTCTGTTTTAATGGAAACATCTTAACTTCCCTGGAGAGAATTTTCCAAAAACTTTACAGTTACCTTGGGGCACCTGGGTGACTCAGCTAAGTGTCCGACTCTTGGTTTCAGCTCAGGTCATCATTTCAGCGTCATGAGATCGAGCCCTAAATCAGCCCCTGCGCTCAATAGGGAGTCGGCTTGGGATTCTCCCTCTTCCTCTCCTCTCTCCTCACACTCTCTCAAATAAGTTTTAAAAAAGTTATCTTATTTGTAAGTAGTAATTATGGTCATAATTGCACGATTTCTGGTTACAGGCAGACACCAAGAAAAATACTAGTAAAGGAAACTGTGTTTTCAAATGAGTGGCAAAAGATTCTTTCATAAAAAGATTATGCTGAGTTCTTGTTGGTAAATTATGTTAGTAAATTTGTGCTGCTTCAGCGCAGCTGTACAATTCATGTGGTTAGGTGTTTGATATTCAAGGAATATTTACATTTTGAGAACTGTTATAATTTCAAATATACTTAAGAATATTCTCCAACTGGGGGCACCTGGGTGGCTCAGTGGGTTAAAGCCTCTGCCTTCAGCTCAGGTCATGATCCCAGGGTCCTGGGATCGAGCCCTGCATCGGGCTCTCTGCTCCGAGGAGAGCCTGCTTCCTCCTCTCTCTCTGCCTGCCTCCCTGCCTACTTGTGATCTCTCTCTATGTCAAATAAATAAATAAAATCTTAAAAAAAAAAAAAAAATTCTCCAACTGTCCTTTATTTGAAAAAAAAAAAAAAAAAGCAAACCACTCTAAAATGAGCTTTATAGGGGTGCCTGGGTGGCTCAGTGGGTTAAGCCTCTGCCTTTGGCTCAGGTCATGATCTCAGGGTCCTGGGATGGAGCCCGGAGTCGGGCTCTCTGCTCATCAGGGAGCCTGCTTCCCCCTCTCTCTCTGTGCCTCTCAGCCTGCCTCTGCCTACTTGTGATCTCTGTCAAATAAATAAATAAAATTTTTTATAAAAATGAACTTTATAAATACTTTTCATATCTGCCAAAATAATTTCCCAACACTAATCTATCCTGAAAAATACTCAAAAGTACTTCATGTTTGATAACAGATGGGCTTTACTGGTAAATATAGGCTCTATGGGTAAATTTTGAACACAAAAAACTCCAGGAGATGGCCAGATTTGTTGGACCCTTTACAATCTCGTTTTTAATTTTTTTTTTAAAAGATTTATTTATTTGACAGAGATATCACAAGTAGGGAGAGAGGCAGGCAGAGAGAGAGAGGCGGGGGAGCAGGCTCCTTGCCAAGCAGAGAGCCCTGTTCGGGGCTTGATCCCAGGACCCTGAGATCATGACATGAGCTGAAGGCAGGGGCTTTAACCCACTGAGCCACCCAGGCGCCCCTACAATCTGGTTTAAAAAACTTCTCCAATAGCATTTAGAACTCTTTCCTTCCCTTCAACTCTCTTCTGGTTCTAGCTATACCCTGTGCTTTGCTTGTGTGGTTTCTCCTCCTGAAACATCTTTTCACCTCTGCATGTCCAAATCCTACTTCCACAGAGCCTTTTATGATTTTCCTAGGTGAAGGCATTTTCTCCTTCCCTAGAACTGACAGAGTCTTTACCTGTATCTTTGTTATGTGGCTCATCATAGTCTACCTTATACTATAATTATTCATGTAGTTATCTACCTCTCTACTAGAATAAATATTTTCTAGAAAATATCTAATTTCCACACCAGCACTTAACATCTTTGTGGACAGTACTGAAGTCTGTTTCATTTTGGTATCTTTTCTAGTGACGAGCTTGGTACCTTGGCTCATGGCAAACCTTTAACAAGCAATTGTTAAAACGAAAAAAATCAGAGGAAGAGATATAGAAGCCATACACATATTACCATTTGAATTAGTTCGGTGTAGTTATGATTAGTGGTCTAGTTGCCTAAGATAGCGGGGATGGCTTTAAGATTGTAGATATAAGGGTTACTTGAATGCAGGATAAATGAATGGATTAATATTCCTTCATCTAATTAAATATGCAAAAAACACAAGTCAAATAATTTCTTCATGGATTTGACTATTTACATGAGAAAGGGCAAGAGAGAGCACTTATATAAGATCATTCCTTGAGGGAAATTCATGAAATTACATCAACACAAACTGTTGCTAGGGAGCAAAAAACCCTCAAATCAGTCTGTTGTATTAAAATACTGTTTTGGAATTTTTACCAAGAAAGAGGGTTTTTTCCTTTGAAAATAGAAAAATAAAAGGATGGTATATTAGCAATTAAATAGAGAAGTTGTAAAATTAGATGCGGTTAAAAATCCATGGAAAAATCTGCACATATTTTCTGTTGAAGTCAAATCCAATATGAAAAAAAAAAAGAAGGAAAAGAAAAAGGAAAGAGAGAGGAGCTGTGGAAAGAGGAATGAAAGTTAATGATAAAAGTGATTTTAAACTAAGATTAATCCTTAGTGATACATTTAGAATCTGCTGAAAATTAAGAGACTGAAAATATCTCTTACATTAAAAAACACTAATTTTTAAAAGCAACCCGACCCCTCTTAAAGAAGATTAAGTATTTGTGTTGAAACCACATACCAGCAGCTATGGCACACCTCCAGCCCTAAGGAGTGATGTTACTGACACCCGAAATAACTGGGAATGATTACATTTCTTATACTATGAAACCTTTTTATATCTAAATGTCTTACATGAAAAGAACAGTGAACCTCTTTGAAGCTTTTAGGACAATAAAGAAGGAAAATGGCCTAATGCTTTTCTTCCTTCTCTATAAGTTTCCTTCTTTGTAGAAACATACAGAGTATCATTTTAGCACATTAAGTGGCTAAACAACACTTTGGTTTCAGGACCACTGCTACTTAAGAATAGAAAATACATATAAAATAGTCTAAAATGGTGACATTCAAGCTGATCTCATAGAAGAACTGATGCATAGTATTCTGAATGCTATTCCTGACATATACCATACCGAGGGTATTATCTTTATTCTGCATTACATTTTCCGGAAAAAGAAGTTGTGGGAGATTAAAGAACGATTCCTGAAGTCTGAAATCTGTGAAAAAAAAAACACAAGATGCTGTAAAGTGTTGGCTGACGGTTACAAAGGGCCTCCAGTGATGTAGTGGCCAAAAGTTAGAATACTACTCTCAAATATGCTGATTAAAGCTAGCATACATAAAGAAGTACACATTTTGGTTTTTATGAAGAGCTCTTTCATGGAAAATGTAAGTGTAATTAACTTTGAAATACAATGTCATAATCTGTTAACACCCAGATACCCCCCAAATTTATAGCTCATATAAGTTCTAACGTAGAGGCAAAACATGCTAAAAGAAACTTTTTTTTTCATAAGATGTCAAAAACACAGGGGAGTATAAGAAATGGAATCATAAAACCACTGTATATAAACCTGGAATTTTCAAAAGAAATGAAGAATCTATCTTAGATGCTTCAACTTGATGACAATAAAGTGGTTTCAACAGACAACACACACTCTTCAAAGACAGAAACCCTGATTGATTCATGAATTCAGTCTGTGTCCATCTTACCCTCAAAAAGCAAGAGAATCAAAGAGTCCGTAGATTCAGAATAAAGGTTATCAAGATCTGAGGCAATCAATATAAGCAGAAAGAAGAAAGGAAGCCAGAACCACCTAGTCACAATGACCAAATTCCAGAAAGAAGATTTAAGGAAGAAAGGCTTTATGATTTGCAACATAAAGCAAGTATGACATAAGGAATGTTGAAATCAGGATTATATAGAAAAGTGCACTATTGAAGTGAGTCTAAGAATTAGGCAAATCTTGGGAATTTGGTTTAAAGGGTGGAATTCTGTAATAGTTTAATTTTAATAGTTACATAGATGTCTGAAGATAAATATATGTTAACTAAGAGTCATGAATAGCTCATCTTTAGTGGAGGCTACAGTCCACAAGGAATTTACCATTAGGACCAATGAAGAATTTATATGCAAGAATAACAGAAAGTATATTGTTATCAAAATATAATGATGCAATATAGCTAAGCATCTCTCTAACTGTTGTCCTGAAAGAACAGGATTCTCTATCATTAATTTTGAAATTATTATGTTAAATAGGAAAAAGACCTTAAAAAAAGCTTTCTTCCCTCAGATCCTATAGATTCTCTCTTTATGTCTTCATTACCCTTTCTCAGAGGCATTAACATTATAAGGAATTGTGACTTTATACCTGCCATCTTACACAATTCTTAGAAAGTATTTTTCCTCAGAAGTTTAGAGTTTTGACCTCTGCATGTTACAATAGAATTCTGTTTTTTTTATAGTCACATTCCTGATATTAAGTAGAAGTGAAATTTTAAATCACCAACAGTATAGGAACTTACATAAGAAACTAAAAAAATGAAGTCTGCACAAATATCAAAGTCTAAAATGAATTCTCTAGGCACTGTTCAAAAGGCTTACAATTATAAAATTTTCAGTACTCAGAGTATGACATAAATAGGATTAAGGTTAAAAAAAATGCTACTGGTCCAAATTGGAATGTCCAACTTGGGAACGTCCAGGGTAATTCCTTCTGTAGTGGGGCTGACTGTGGAGAAAGATCCAGCCTCTAGGACTGCCATGTGTGAGCTTCCTTTTTAAGCACATTTTATGGATGACAATGGATGCTGGTTATTTGAAAATTTAGAGAGCAGACACAGCAAGAAAATAAGGTTACAAGTATCTGAAATAAAAATCTGCTTACACATCTATTGAGAAAGGAAGAAAAGTTTTCTGCTTGCTATATAGTCACAAAAAGCAGCTAGTTTGAGAATCCACATTCCCTTATGTGAATCAATAGAAAAATAGGACTCATTAGTCTTATTTTAACAGACACTTAAAAATAAGGCTCAAATTTAGATGCTTGGAATTAAATATATACTTAATGTATAAGAGTTTCACAACTATTCAAGATTTTAAACCTTAGAAATCTACTGGAAAAAAATAAGTCTAGCTTAACTATCCATTCATTCCCTCATTTCTTGAATATCTACTTTTGTTAGGTAGCTGAAACAGGACTGAAAGCCATACAGTGGATCCAATATAATAATATAAGCTTGAAAGTCTTATAATTTGGTTGGATGAAGGGGACTGTGGAATTAGCAGCAAGATGGGTTTAGCATAGTAGCTTTTAAAAAGTATCAAGAATATACACAGCATAGGTTTAAAGCACTTGCATGAATTTTTAAGGTCATATTTAAAAACATCTACTTTATAAAAATCAGGGGGTGCTCATCCCAAAGAAATCTGTTATACACCAGGCCCTGATTATTACTGTTCTTAACTATTAATTCACCAATGCAGAGAGTAAAATTGCATTTACCTGGGAATTATACTTAAAAATATAATCAAAGTATTTTTTCTTTAAAAGCAAACTTATGCTTTAGATTTTAGAGCTGACTGCTCCTTTCAGTATCTTAATCCTCTCTGCCCTCAAGTTGTAAGAGATATGGTATAAACATAAGGAAAGAAGAGTATGAACTAACATGCAGAATCCAGAAAGCCAGAACTGCTGTGTGGAAGGGTCTGCGTTGATACAGTGGTTGTGGGGAGCGAGGCAACTGGCTTCTTCTCATCTTCTATTGAGTCTTTCGATGCCTCAGATGCCTGTGATGTAGATGAACGTCCAAATCTTGAAAACAACATTCCTCCAAGGCCCTTTCCAATGCTAGCGGCCCCTGCATTTCACAAAACAGGGCAGTCAGTCTGCTGAATTACACCACATACCAAGCTAAAGAGCACCAGCCACAGTTACAGCCAACTGGCAGAGGAATCAAGCCCTAGTCACATTTTTCCAGGGTGGGAACATAGGAAAACTGCAATTTATATTGTTGGTTTCTAAGTAAAAATGGTGTTGAATAGAATGAGAGTTGTACAAACGGTAGGAATAGAGCTTACCAAAAAAGGAATAAAGATTCTATTTTATTCAAGTGTTCATTGTTTATTAAAGTATTTGGTTTAAGATTAAAAATAACAGAATAACAGGTTTAAGATTATTAATAACAGAACCATGCCATCGACATGGGTCTATATTTACTACTGATATGCTTTACTATTGAAATTAAGTGAGTATTTTACAAAAAGCTATCATAAATAATCTGTATGACAAAGTGAAATATCAATGAAAAGCCTATTTATAGTGCCATCTTGTGGCATTTTATATTAAGAAAACCCAGAACCAATGGGCTAATTCAAGTGGCACATAATTGAGCTCCAGCTCTACACCAACAAACACTGTGGCTGGTGATCATTTAAAGAGAAATTAAATAACCTGTTGCCCCCAGGATGGACACGGTTTGAGAGACACAAATCAGAGAATGGGTTGGCAGGGGCACCCTTAGAAGTCACGTATTCCCTCATTTTATAGATGAAGCAGACTATTAAAAATGATGTGACTTGGGGAGCCTGGGTGGTTCAGTGGGTTAAAGTCTCTGCCTTTGGCTCAGGTCATGATCTCAGGGTCCTAAGATTGAGCCCCATATCGGGCTCTCTGCTCCGCAGGGAGCCTGCTTCCTCCTCTCTCTCTCTGCCTGCCTCTCTGCCTACTTGTGATCTCTGTCAAATAAATAAATAAAATTTAAAAAAATAAAAAAAGATGTGACTTGGGCACCTGGGTGGCTCAGTTGGTTAAGCAACTGTCTTCAGCTTAGGTCGTGATCCTGGAGGACCGGGATTCAGTCCCGCATTGGGCTTCCAGCTCCTCGGGGAGTCTGCTTCTCCCTCTGACCCTCTCCTCTCTCATGCTCTTTCTATCACTCTCTCTCTCTCAAATAAATAAATAAATCTCTAAAAAAAAAAAAATGATGTGACTTACCCAAGATCTCACGGGAGGTGGGAGGGCCAAGATTAAAATGAAGACCTTGATTCCCAGACCTTTTCTTGTCTCTCCAACTACCTCATAGTCTAAAACTACAAGATCTGATTTAATTAGAGAACCTTTAGGGCTTTTGGCTCTCAATATGAACAGTGAGAAGGTAGTTAACTCTAAACACAGGGATTAAATGTTGGGTGTTTTGTAATACACAGAATATCTTCAAGAACTCCAAATTTAATGCCTATCTAAGAAAGCGCTTATATTTACTAATAAGAAATACTTATGAGAAATTACCTAATATACTTGCTTTGCCTATATTTGTTATAGATTCCCCATAGTGCCGGCGGGACAAGACTGGTGAGGTCACAGGGCTTGGTACTGTTGAAATGCCTTCATTCTCTGAAATCGAGGTAGGTTCTTTTGCTGGGTGGAGAAAGCTTGGCTTCATATACTCATAAGGTAGAGGATTGGAAGTATTATACCAGTGGATCTGGACAGGTGAAATGTTGCTGTAGTGTTTCAGTATTAGTGGTTCTAATCTATAAGCCTTGAATTTAAAAAAATTCAAAGAAATACAACATTAAGGCACAATGTTTGAATTTTACTAAAACTGTTTATTCTTATTCTATTGCATGCTCAGCAGACCTTAGGGAATTAAAAAAAAAAAAAAACCCTGGTATTTCTAACATGCATTCCTATTTGTTTACTGTTAATAATATGTAATTGGTCTAATTATATATCTTTAATGATGAGATTATGAAAAAACCAATTAGCATTGGTCTAAGCTAACAGTGCCCATTAATTTGTTTTTTAGAGAAACAGATTCATTTTATGATGTTCTGATATCATCTAACAATTAGATTTATGTTAGTCTCACCAACAAAGCTGAAGCATTCAACAGTAAACTAGAACACAATAAATAAATAAATAAAATATAATCTTATAATCTATATATAAATATAGATTTATATTTATCTATAATATATATCTATAAATATAATCTGTAATATAATCTTAGGAGCTCTTAGTAAGCTCTAAATTTTCAAACAGATTAATAACACAAATTAGATGCTGACACAAGACCATTTGTCTAATGTGAAGAAGGGATGATAGAGCAGAAAAGGCAATGAAAGGATTTGGCCAATCAGAATTAGAATTCTCCAAGTTCACATTCTGGCCTCTGTTGTTTATTAACTGTGTAACACCTGCCATCTTGTAAGGTCTCAAAGATACCATTTCCTGAGCTATAGGAAGGAGATTAACTTTTCTTACCTCACAAGGATGTTGGGAAGAACAGATAACATTTGTAAATACTGCCTAGCACAGTTCTAACATACACTTTGTTAAAAAAACTTTACTTAAAAAAAATCACAGGAAAACTGTAAAATGAGTAATAAAAATAACTTAGAATAATACAATGACTTTGGAGCACCCCTTTATAACAAAATTAAGATTATATCCAGAACAGAGTATACAATGAAAACTCAGAGTTCCCCTATGAACTCAAGTTCACGTTCAAGTAATAAGGCAATGAGTAAAATGAATGTATATTAATGAAATACTTAATGTCTAGCTGGGGGTTTTCACATATGTTTTACTTAATACTAACAATCTTATGAGGTAAAATACTATCATCTGCATCCTACAGATAACGAAGAGTCTCAGGAAAGATTTGGGCAAGATTGTGCAGTCTGTATTTTAATGTAATACTAGTTTCCAACTCAGTGAAATTTATTTCATAAATATAGTGTTTTTGATTCTTTAACATAGAGGACATTTTCTAAAATTCTTGTATTTAAGCAATGTTATATTTACTTGGTACTAGCTAAAGATCTTTTAGAAGACAAAGCTATTTTTCTGAGAATGAATGCTATTTAAAATGATTTGTTTTACATTTAGTTATATCTAGCCTTGTCCCCAAGAGGATTTAAGGAAGCATTTTTCTCATCTAAAAATCTTACTTGGTATTAAGTGGTCTACCTGGATGCAAGATCACTGGAGTGTTTACACTAAAAAATTACTAAGAGTACAAATATAATAGAGAAAACCCTCAAATTTTATAATCTCATCAGGCTAAAATAACTTCATTCCTTTATTCATGTTTAATATTCAAATATTTTCATTTCTAAGGTGACCTACTAGACATATTTAAATATTGAAGCATGCTTTACAGAAAGAAGACCTTAGAGTGGGGTTTTAAAATTTATGCTTGTTGGGTTACTGGTATCACAACTGATAATGGTTTGAGAGTCGAGAAGACTCCTGTTCCAGGAATTAATTATCCAGAGATAATATTTTTCATTATGCTCTTACACTATAACATAAACACATCATTTCTAAGGTATTTTCTGAGCCCTAAATTAACCAAAACATAAACATCTTAAAAATATGAATCTATGAAAATATAATCAGATAAATGAATTCATTTCTCATTAGTTCAGTTGTACCTTGCAATATTTCTTAGAGGGTCTTTAAGAATGATTTAATATTGAGAGGAAAAACATCTACAACTGCAACTCACCACTGGATCTGTCGGATGAAAAATATTTAGTAACCGGTTACAAATTTCTCTGGGTAAAATATGGTCTTGACTTCCAGTGTTTCCTGGGCGGATGCCACGCAATGCCAAGAAAACTGCTAGTGGGGATCCCATGCAGAAGAAATTCTCAACCTAAAATGATAGTTATCTTAAATTTTAAAACTGGTGAAGGGTTTTTCAGTAGAATTTAGGCACAACATAATACATAGTAAAAATATGAATAATAAAATTATCTTCAAATATAAGTCTTCTTTTGAGTTTGGTTCAGATGGTATCTGCAATTATTCGTTAATTATATGCCAACCATTAATTATTCTAAAAATCTATTTTCAGAAGCAACCTTCATTTTCCTTAACTCAAATAGAAAGCAAAGAATGAGGAGGAGGAAGACCTTCTTAGCTTCACTGAGCTACTGCTTTGTGGTTAATATTCTAGGTTCTGTGAAGTCTATGGAGACCACTGTGTAGAGCTTCTGTGCTCAGAGTTTACAACCCTGTGTGGGAGGCAGAAAAAATAAATGAAGAGAGGGAACGACTGCTATAAGAGAGTAAAGAAAGGAATAAATCCAACTCTGAGGGTGTTTATACAGGAAGAAGCATTCCCCCCACATTGTGTGAAGTTTTTTTTCTTTTAACTGCAGTGTAATGAACAGTGTTTATTAGTTTCAGGTGTATAGTACAGTGATTCAACAACTCTAAACATTACTCAGAGCTCATTACAGTAAGTGTTCTCTTAATCCCCTTCACCTAGTTCACCCATCACCCCCTGCCCCCATCCCTCCTCTGGCAACTACCAATCTGTTCTCTGTATTTAAGAGTGTCTGTCAATTTGTTTAGTTTCTTAAATTCCACAAATGAGTGAAATCATAATGGTATTTGTCTTTCTCTGACTTATTTCACACAGCATTATACCTACTAGATCCATTCCTGTTGCTGTAAAAGGCAAGATTTCATTCTTTTTTATGGCTAATATTCCATGGTGTGTGTATCTATCTATATATCTATATATATCTATATGCATATAGATATATATATCACTTTTTCATCCATTCATCTATTGATGGACATTCACATTTCTTCCATTATTTGGTTATTGTAAATAATGCTGCAGTAAACATAGTGGTGCATATCTTTTCAAATTAGTGTTTCTGTATTCTTTGGGTTTGCACCCAGTAGTGGAATTACTGGATTGTACGGCAATTCTATTTAAAAAAAAAAAAATTTTTTTTTAGATTTTATTTATTTATTTGACAGAGATCACAAGTAGGCAGAGAGGCAGGCAGAGAGAGAGGAAGGTAAGCAGGCTCCCTGCTGAGCAGAGAGCCTGATGCGGGGCTCCATCCCAGGACCCTGGGATCATGACCCGAGCTGAAGGAAGAGGCTTTAACCCACTGAGCCACCCAGGTGCCCTGGTAATTCTATTTTTAATGTTTTGAGGAATCTCCATACTGTGTTCCATAGTGGCTGCATCAGTTTGCATTCCTATCAACAGTCCATGATGGTTCCTTTTTCTCCATATCCTCACCCACACTTGCTGTTTCTTGTGTTGTTAATTTTAGCCTTTCTGACAGGTGTGAGATGGTATCTCATTGAGGTTTTGATTTGCATTTCCCGGGTGGGGAATGATGTGGAGCACTTTTTCATGTGTCTGTGGGCTATATGTATGTCTTCTTTGGAGAAATGTCTGTTCATGTCTTCTACAGAGGAGGAAGCATTCACCTTGGCGATAAAAGGTAAAAAGGATTTCTACATTTGGGGCTGGATCGTTGGGGCCAGAAAGGGCATTTGAGATTGACAGAATCACTGTAAACTAAAGCAGAGGCAGGAGAGAATCTGGCTCAATTTAGAAAATAGTTGGATAGAGTTGAAAAATTGCGTGTCAGGAAAATGTAACTTGGAATGAGAATGTATAGAACCTTGACTATTTGACTAAAAAAAGTAGGACTTAATTGATTTTGTAGGTAGTAAAGAAGAACAGGATTTGACCTATGTTTTAGGAGGTTAGTAAACCTGGTAGTAGTGTGTGGATGAACTGGAAAACAGAGTCTGATGACTCAGAGACGAGTTAGGAAACTACTCAAAGTGCTTAGGCAAAAGATAATTTGAGCTGGGCCAGGACAAGAAGTTCCATTCAGAAATGGAAATGGGAGAGGAGAGGGTATGATCAGCATGACTGAATGGAGATGGGGATGAGGAATGAGTCAGAGGCAAGTTACAAGCTTTGGGTCTGGCTGACTGGGAAGACAGAGGTTCCATTTACTGTAACAGGAAACTCTAGGTAGTTCTTCTTTTGTTCATATTAAGTCTGAAGTATCTGTAACATATCTAATGGGCTGAAATTTTAGGGTAAGAGATGTATAGTTGAATATGTCCTCTCCCAAGTCTATGTGTCACCATTACACCATTACAGAAGTGACATGTAGAGCCAGAGAAGGGGTAAGATGGCTTAGGAACTGCACAGAGTAAGAGAGGGCTTTAGCTGGAAATAGGAGCAATGTCTACATTTGATTAGCAGGGGAAGGAGACTACAAAAGGGAGAGTGAAAGAAAAAGAAGAACCAGGATAATGCAGTATACATGGAAGCCATGGGAGAGGGCTTCTAGAAAACTAGTGTGGTCAGCAGCACTGGATTATATACAGAATGTGACACCTCTTCCTCCTAACATCACCCTACATCTCTCATATGTCCCATTACCCTGATGCATGACACTCCCAATTCTCTACTTCCCAACATCAAAGAAATTATTCTAACAGACTCTAACACTTCTCCTCATGGCCTTCAATCTGGACTGTACTGTAACTATGCCTAACTAACTTGTCCCTGGCACCAATTTTATGTACTTTTAATCTCCCCCCACCCATCGCATCTGAAGCGATTCTTTTTTCCCAAATGAATCAATATATATTTTGAAAAAATATATATTTTGAAAATATCAATACATTCTGTTAAAGAATGTATGAGAAAGTTTTGTGGTTTTTTTTTTTTTTTTAAGATTTATTTATTTATTTATTTGGCAGATGGAGATCACAAGTAGGCAGAGAGGCAGGCAGAGAGAGAGGAGGAAGCAGGCTCCCCGACAAGCAGAGAGCCCGATGCGGAACTCGATCCCAGGACCCTGGGATCATGACCTGAGCTGAAGGCAGAGGCTTTAACCCACTGAGCCACCCAGGCGTCCTGAGAAAGTTTTTGTTTTTAAAGGACTGGGTAACATCAACATGTCTGAGGGCTCAAGAAAATTAACTTGTTAATTAAAATTATAGGAAAAAGCATTTGAAATAGTGACACAGATGAAAACATCAATTTTGAAAGGATTAAGATAATTAAGAAAGGATAAAGATAAAAAAATAGTTGAGATAGAAGCTATGTAAATCCTTTCTTTTTTCTCTTATTCTCTCTCTCTTTGTAAATCTTTCTGCTATTTGATAGACACATGTACATACATACACAGCCTAGCAAAATGCTTTATGCTTTGGTGAGGTGTTTCATAAATGTTTGTTAAATTGCTATACACCTGGAATTAATAACTTTTCTTTATTACTGGTATGCAGGTCACAGAAAAACACACCAAATAATTATTCTAGGGGTAATGACTGCCTTAGTGAGATCTACATCCATCAAAGAACTTCAAAGGTGAAAGAGCTTCAGATACCTAGTCTAACCTCCGTGTCCATAGAGGAGCAAATAGATGCATTTGAGATTTTAAATGATTTGGCTGACATTACATAACCAGTTAGCAGCAAAGCTTCATGATCAGAAACAAAGTTTCCCACTCTCCAGATGAGTATTTTTCAAGTTTGCTTGTCTTTAAGTTCAGTGGTCACCTATAACAATTTTAACACCTGTATTCTGAAAGTAAATCCATCTATTCTGGTCCTCTTAGATCTCTAGAGTCCTAAATATTTGCCAGTTCATCAGATATTCCTTTTTAAATTTCAGATTTCTGTATTTTTTCTCTATGAGTAATTAAATAACAATTAAAAATCCATATTATTAGATGACATGACTATGTTTTAGAAGAATACACAGTGTGTAAGTTCTAATAATATGGTATTAAATTTTGAGAACCATGATATATTTGGTGGATCATACTCAACTTTCCAGTAAAAGACCCAGGACTTGAAATACAAGAGTTTACTTTTTCTATTAAGTCAATTCTACATATTTAACACATTGATCATATGTAATAATGGTGGCAGAGATGGAACTCAAATTCCAGGTGATGAGTCCAAAGACCATGCTCACGGTTTTTAAATATAATTTTACCATGTGGCTTTTAGATGTGTTAAGTTTAAAAACACTGTAAGTCATAGAAATATGCTCAGTAAGAAAATTCTTACTGCTTTAAAAAAAAGTCTACATCATTTCACTTAACTTGGATACTAAGTTCCTGTGATAAAGAGATTTCAATGTAATACACTATCCCTGGGTATATATTCAAAAGCAAATGAATATTAGGGAAGTTATACCATGCTCCATTTAACATTGCAAACAAGTTATCTGTTATTCAGTTATAGACTGTGTCCTTTCCAACAGTCAGGTCAATGTCCACATCTCTGTCATTCTTTTTTTTTTTTTTAAAGATTTTATTTATTTATTTGACAGAGAGATCACAAGTAGGCAGGGAGGCAGGCAGAGAGAGAGGAGGAAGCAGGCTCTCCTCGGAGCAGAGAGCCCGATGCGGGGCTCGATCCCAGGACCCTGGGATCATGACCTGAGCTGAAGGCAGAGGCTTTAACCCACTGAGCCACCCAGGCGCCCCTCTGTCATTCTTTATTCTTCTAAACCACTGCTTTCAACAGCTCCATTCTGAAGCTCAAGAACCCTGAAAAGTTTCCCACTGTCCAATGAAATATAAATTCTTCATTTCTAGCTTTTCCTGTATCCCACAGCCCATTGCCCGATCCTATGCATTCTAGCTAAACTGTTTTGCCTGCCCCAAACTAACCACAAACACCCCCATCTTGTGTTTTTGTCATTACTGCTCATTGAATGAAATACCAGTTCTCCAGCCCTAAAATTGCCACTGATTATACTTCTGCTTATTTTTCTTATCAGTCACAACTGGCTGGTTACTAAGGCTTATTAATTCTAAATGCTAAATATTTCCCAAATCTCTTTCTCTTCTCACTATTTGAGATTATCTCATGTTTCATGAGGTACTATGAAGTCATACTCTGCCACACCTTTGTTATGCTGTTTCTTTTACACAGAATAGCAATTCTCCTTTCCTCCACTCGGCAAGATCCAACTTACTGAGATCAAGTACAAATGTCATTCCTCTGTAAACCTTTCTGGGCAAAATTAAAACCCCTCTCTCATGTATGTATCATTCTATACAATGCTAATAGTACCAATAACACTGTGTTACAGATCCTGAGGGCTGGGAACCATCCTGTCCATTCTTTTCCTTGTAGAACCCCCAAATTAGCAATGTCCAACACACAGTATGTGCTCAATATACACTCATTTGAAAGAAAAATTCAGATCTCACTTGAATGCTAATATGCTTCAAATGATGTTTGAAAAGAAACTGAGATAAATAATGAAAATCTCATCTCTTTCCTTACCTTAAATTTTAAGGCAGGTGTTTGTGTCATGGATGACGCCTTCAATCCATGTAGCCGTTCTTCTATTTCTCTCAGCCTAGAAAGCAGTATGAGATTATGTATGCATATTTATATTTATAATTTCATAAATATTAGATGCTCAGCAGTTCACTAATGAAAATGATGGCCCATTATCCAGTTCCTCAAATAATCCCTATTGACAGTATTTAATAAATGCACCTGCTGTGGTCTATAAATGGTTATAAAATGATTAGTAAAAGTAGCCCTACTCTTCATAATAGCTGCTGTTAGTAGCTTTTTGGGAGGATCCTTCAGAAAAACATGAGGCAAATACAAGCATATATACATCTTAAAAAAAAAATCACACTGAATGCTCATACCATATACACTGTTCTATGTCTTTTTTTCTACATTTAATAATGAATCTTGGAGGTCTTTTCACTTCATTACCTCCTGATCTACTTCAGTCTTTGTAACAGCTGTGTAATTGTCCTTCATACAAATCAACCACAGTTTATTAATCCTTCGCTGATGAACATTTGGGTTATTTTAATTTTTCCCCATTATAATGTTCTATATCTACTTACATTTAATAAAGAACAGAACTAAATTTTTTTTTAAAGGTGCAGTTCACTTTCTAAACTTTTTTTTTTTT
>ML101303.1:11133-31474 GCA_003697995.1 Taxidea taxus jeffersonii | reverse complement strand
TTTTTTTTTTTTTTTTTGGTTTTTTTGACAGAGATCACAAGTAGGCAGAGAGAGAGGGGGAAGCAGGCTCCCTGCCGAGCAGAGCCCGACGCGGGGCTCCATCCCAGGACCTGAGATCACGACCCCAGCCGAAGGCAGCGGCTAGGTGCCCCCTAACAGAATTTTTAAGGGGAAAAAAAGTGCATATAGAAATACATTTTAAAAATTTAACAAGAAAACAAAGGGTAGGGACGCCTGGGTGGCTCAGTTGGTTGAGCAGCTGCCTTCAGCTCAGGTCATGATCCCAGAGTCCTGGGATCGAGTCCCACATCGGGCTCCTTGCTTGGCGGGGAGCCTGCTTCTCCCTCTGCCTCTGCCTGCCACTCTGTCTGCCTGTGCTCGCTCTCTCTCTCTCTAACAAATAAATAAATAAAATCTTAAAAAAAAACAAAAAACAAAGGGTATCTCTGAAAAACATGAAACTTTAACAAAGGACATAAAAGAATGAATGCCAAAACATAACTTGTTCTTGGGTGGGCAGTTCACATTGGAACGGTGTCAGTAACCCCACTAAATTGTTGTGTTGCATATTGCTAGATAGACTTTTGCATTTTGTCATTTCTAAAATTGAGATACACCTTAAAATTGAGGATATCTTCCAGGGGTGCCTGGGTGGCTTAGTTAGTTAAACATCTGACTCTTGATTTTGGCTCAGGTCATGATCTCATGGTCTTGGGATGGAGTCCCAGAGTCAGGCTCCGTGCTCAGCAGGGAGTCTGCTGGGGATTCTCTCTGCCCCTTGCCCAGCTTGCATGAGTGCACGCTCTTTCTGTCTCTCTCTCTCTCAAATAAATAAATCTTTAAAACAAAACAAAACAAATTTAAGACATTCCAGTCACATCTAGCCTTGTAGTAGTGGTGAAGGAGTTTTATTTATGAACATCTTAACAAATTTATTGTATTTTTTTTATTTACTGTCATTATAAGCACAGCTCACATGTGATATAAAGAAAAACAGTATGTAAGTCTGAAAGAGCAATTTTAATAAGCCTAAAAGAATAACCCTTGATCTCTAGGCAGCATCTTTCAGTGTGGCAATGTCCTTTTTTAAGTGCTACACAAAATTGTACATCTTACATTGAAAGTATTTTGGAGTTGGTAAAACATAATTTGTAAATTCAGTGTGAATCCCAGTTAATATTTCCATAGGCTTTTCAAACCGTGATTCTAAAGCTTATATGAAAGAACAAAAATGGAATTTTTCATAAAAAATAAGAAAATATTCATGAAGAGGGAATTACTCCTGTTAAAGTCAATTTTAAAGCTAAAGTAACAGAGCATCAGAGCAAAAAGGTTATTCCTGGAACAGAGTTGAGAGTAGTGACATAACCTCATTTATAGAAATGTTATAGGTAATAAAGATGAAAACAGTGAGTTCTTCAGGAAGTAGTATGGGGTTAACTGAGTTAGCCATTTGAGAAAAAGAGAAAGCTGGCTTGTCCTCTCACACACAGAAAAAAGAAAAACGATTGAGATACAATTCACAGATAGGAAAGTACACATTTAAGGAACCAGTAATACCTATCACCTAGATGAAGATATAGACTATCTCTGGCACCCCCCAGATTTCCTTTATATGCCTCCCAGTCAGTACCAACCCCCCTTATGGGTAGCCCCTTTTCTGACGTGTATCCATAGTTTTGCCCGTTATCTTCAGATCAAGTCAAATCATATAGTAAGTCTTCCTTTGTGTCTTGCTTAGTTTGCTTAACGTTTTGTCTATTAGATTTATTTATGCTACATGTAACAGTTCCTTCTTTTATTGTTGTGTAGTATGGTGTTCGTATGCCACACTTTATTCTACTGTTAGAAATTTTGGTTGTTTACATTTTCTTTCTTTTTTTTTTTTTTTTGGCTAACATGAATAAAACTGCCTAGAACATTCTCGTATGTGTTTGATGGGTGGTTAGTACTCATTTGTTATTGGAGTTGAGTGGAGCTGCCGGGCGCTAGGAGACATGTGTATGTGTGTGTATCTACTTAATTCTATTTTTTTTAAAATATTTTATTTATTAATTTGACAGGCAGAGATCGCAGGCAGGCAGAGAGAGAGGAGGAAGCAGGCTCCCCGCCCAGCAGAGAGCCCGATGTGGGGCTCGATCCCAGGACCCTGAGATCATGACCTGAGCCGAAGGCAGAGGCCTTAACCCGCTGAGCCACCCAGGTGCCCCTGTATCTACTTAACTCTATGTATTTTTAAAGATATTTATGATTTATTTGACAGAAATCACAAGTAGGCAGAGAGGCAGGCAGAGAGAGAGGAGGATGTAGGCTCCCCGCTGAGCAGAGAGCCCGATGCGGGGCTCAATCCCAGGACCCTGAGATCATGACCTGAGCCGAAGGCAGAGGCTTTAACCCACTGAGCCACCCAGGCTCCCTGTGTATTTAATTTTAGAATATGCTGCAAACAGTTTTCCAGAGTAAGTGTACCAGTTACACTCCTACCAGAAACATGAGAGTTCCATTGCTCCAAGTTTTATAAAATCCCAGAAACCATAAAGAAATATGAATTTGCATAAAGACAGACAAGATCTATGCATGCAAAAACTAGCATAAACAGAGTTGGAACTCCAAAGATAAACCGGAAAAAATGTTTCTCATGCATCATGCTAATTTCCTTAAAAAAAAACAAACAAAACTAGGAATCCTTTTAAATGAATACAGGAAAGACCAACAACTCAGTAGATAAGTGGGCACAGGACATTCAAAGATAGTTGAAAATAAACACAAATATCTGTAAACAGGACCTTCCAGTTATAATAAGAGAAGAGCAAATTGAAACTATATTGGAAGTGTTTTTAATATATTAGATTGGCAAAGATCAAAAATTTTGAATTGATTGATTTGACCTTGGCTAAGATGTAGAGAAATAGTGACTTTCATAAAGTAATGGTCAGGTTCTAAACTCTGGAGGGCAGTTTGATGATGTCCATTAAAACTAAGAATGTATGTACCTCAGGAGTACTAAGGGTAAATAACTTGTGTGTTTACACAACAGTATATTATAGAGAAAAAGAGTGAATGAATTAGAATTTACACACAAAATAAAGTCTTTAAAAGGGGGGGGAGGTGTCTGGGTGGCTCAGTTGGTTAAGCAGCCAACTCTTGGTTTCACCTCAGGTCGTGATCTCAGGGTCATGAGATTGAGCCACATGGGGGGCTCCACACTGAGCCTGGAGTTTGCTTGAGATTCTCTCTCTCCTCACCCCCAATAACTAACTAACTAAACAAATAAGTAAAATCTTTTAAAAAAAGAATTTACACAAAAAATAGTGAATTCTTATAACCATAGTGTGAGTGAAAGAGCTGGCACAAAAATACAAAGTTTGAAAACACACAAAATTATTCTGTTGTGTTAGAAGTCGGAATAGTGTTACCTCACTGAAAAGGAACACAAGAAGAACTTTTGGGGAATTGTGATGTTCTGTATCTTAATGTGGGTCCTGGTTACACATTGTGTTTATATTGGGAAAATTCATTAAGCTATAAACTGAGGATTTGTGTACTTTTCTGAATATATGCTATAATTCAATAACAAATTTTAAATAAAAATAGTCATAAGGAATGCACATACCCTTTGTTTAGCAATTCTTTGCTGTGCTTGTAAACACACACATACACATACATACACACTCGTACATGTGGGAGTTACATTGTATGAAGACATTCATTTCTCTGCTTGTCATAACAGAAGTTTGGACAAAACCTAATTACCGGTCGGTGGGAAACTGATAAAATAACTAATGGTATTGTTATATAGTGAATTATTAGCGTCTCTTAAAAGGAGGAAGGGTGGGGCGCCTGGGTGGCTCAGTGGGTTAAAGCCTCTGCCTTCAGCTGGGGTCATGATCCCAGGTCCTGGGATGGAGCCCTGCATCGGGCTCCCTGCTCAGCTGGAAGCCTGCTTCCTCCTCTCTCTCTGCTTACTTGTGATCTCTGTCTGTCAAATAAATAAAATCTTTTTAAAAAATTTTTTTTAAAAAAGGAAGGGTGTTCTTTGTGAACTAATTTAGAAACATCTTTTTTTATAACCTTTTTTTTTTTAAGATTTTATTTATTTATTTGTCAGAGAGAGAGGGAGAGTGAGCGAGCACAGGCAGAGTGGCAAGCAGAGGCAGAAGCAGGCTCCCTGCTGAGCAAGGAGCCCGATGTGGGACTCGATCCCAGGACGCAGGGATCATGACCTGAGCCGAAGGCAGCCGCTTAACCAACTGAGCCACCCAGGCGTCCCTAGAAACATCTTTTTAAGATGTTTTAAATAAAAAGGCCAGGGACCTGCCTTCGGCTCAGGTCATGATCCCAGCGTCCTGGGATCGAGTCCCACATCGGGTTCCTTGCTCGGCGGGGAGCCTGCTTCTCCCCCCGCCTCTGCCTGCCTCTCTGTATGCCTGTGCTCGCTCGCTCTCTCTGAAAAATAAATAAATAAAAAGGCCAAGCCAGATACATGAGTTGTACATGCAGTGTGCTAATAGGGTTGACCCTGAACAGCGTGGGGGTTCGGGGCACTGGCCACCCGTGTAGTCCAGTCCGCATACAGCTGACATGCAGTATCATGTCAGTCGCCCGTCGTTGTGGATCTGTGACCTGTCAGCACGCAGTACTGCGGTATTCCTGACTATCCCTTTTGCTGTACTTTTCATCCCTGTGTTACTTCATAACTGAAAGTTTGAACATCTTAATTCCTTTTGCCTACTTCACCCATCCCTCCCCCCACCACCTCTGGTGACCACAAGTTTGTTCTCTGTATTTGTGGGAACTTTTCTGCTTTTGTTTGTTCATTTGTTTTATTTTTTAGATGCTACATATAAATGAAATCATGGGGTGTTTGCTTTTTCTGACTAATTTCGCTTGGCATGATAACCTCTAGGTCCGTCCATGTTGTTGCTAATGGCGAGATTTCATTCGTTTTTATGGCCAAGTCATGCTGCAGTGTGTCTGCGACCACTTTTTTTTCTTTTTTATCTTTTTTATCCGCCCATCGATGGACACTTGCGGTGCTTCCATTTCTTGGCCGGCCATGGTCAATGATCCTGCAGTAAATGAGGGTGCATACACCTTTTCAAATTAGTGTTTTCATTTGGGTAAATACCTAGCAGTGGTTTGAAATTACTGGATCCTATAATATTTACAGTTTTTTGAGGAACTCCACAGTTTTCCGCAGTGGTTGCACCAGTTGACATTCCCCCCATCGGTGCACGAGGTTCCGTTTTCTCCACATCCTCGCCAGCACTTGTGATTCCTTGTCTTTGATACTAGCCATTCTGACTTGTATCAGGCCATTGTGGTTTTGATTTGCATTTCCCCATGTGTAACTTTGCTTCCCCAAGACTTAGCTGTTGATAGCCTACGTTGACTGGAAGCCCTACTGATAGCATAAAGCCGTTTAACACCTATTTTGTATGTTACATGTGTTCTATACTGTGTTCTTAGGATAAAGTAAGCTAGAGAAAAGAAGTTAAAAAGGTGAAGAAGATACATTTACAGTACTGTACTATATTTGTAAAAAAAATTGCATATAACTAGACCGATGAAGTTCAAGCCTTTGTTCAAGGATCAACTGCATTTCCTTATTTGTGTGTTTTTTAAGCCATTTACATACAAAAAAATAAATAGAATATTTTGGGAAAGATAGAAAAATACATTAAGAGGTGCCTGGGTGGCTCAGTCCATAGGCATCTGCCTTTGGTTCAGGTCATGATCCCAATGTCCTGGGAAAGAGCCCCATTTAGGGCTCCCTGCTCAATGGGGAGTCTGCTTTGCCCTCTTCCTCTACCCCTCCCACTCTTTGCACTCACTGTCTTGCTCTCATAAATAAATAAAATCTTTTAAAAAATATATTAATGCTCTCTCTCTGAGAAGTTGGTGGCGGGGGACAAAATGAGAGATACTTCTCTGTATACTATTATATACTCTTAAACTTTTTTTTTTTTTTTTTTTGACAGAGACCACAAGTAGGCAGAGAGGCAGGCAGAGAGAGAGAAAGGAGGAAGCAGGCTCCCCGCCGAGCAGAGAGCCCGGTACGGGGCTCGATCCCAGGACCCTGAGATCATGACCCGAGCCAAAAGGCAGAGGCTTTAACCTACTGAGCCACCCAGATGCCCCAAACTTTTTTTTTTTTTTTTAAAGATTTATTTACTTGACAGCACAAGCAGACAGAGGGAGAGGGAGAAGCAAACTCCCCACCAAGCAGAGAGCCCCATGTGGGACTCGATCCCAGGACTCTGGGATCATGACCTGTGCCCAAGGCAGATACCTAACTGACTGAACCACCCAGGCACCCCACCCACTCTTAAACTTAAAAAATTTTTCATAATTTTGTTATGTACTTTTTCAGACAAAAAGTACATAACAAAATTTGCCATATTGAGCACTTTAAGTTTATAATTCAGTACTGTTAAGTTTATTCACATCATTGTGTAAACCAATGTCCAAAACGTTTTCATGCCCATTAAACAACTCCTTATTTCCTCCTCCCCTTTATCCCTGGCATTCACCATTCTACTTGGTGTTTCTATGAATTTGAGTACTCTAGATACCTCATAAAAGTGGAGTCATTCAGGGTGCCTGGGTGAATCAGTCCGTTATGAGTTTGCCTTCGGCTCAGGTCATGATCTCAGGGTTCTGGGATTGAACCCTGAGTTGAGCCCTCTGCTCAGAGGCGAGACTGTTTCTCCCTCTGTGAGCTCTCTCACTCTCTTTCTCAAATAAATGAAATCTTTAAAAAAGAATTAGAGTCATACAATATTTATATGTATCATACATACTTTTGTGACTGACTTGTTTCACTTAGCATAATGTCCTCAAGGCTCATCCATAGTATTTTGTGATCTTTGAATCTTGTTCCTTGTTAATTTATTACTTATTTTTAAAAGAGCATTAAAATGAAAAGTTTATGACCTTATTCAGAGCCGGTTAGTTATACAGTAAAAAGTTAGTAGTGTGTATTATTCATGGCAGCCAGCGTTTAATGCCAGTTTTAGCAACAAAACATCTTTATGCCAAAGAGCCATTTGAAGCTTTATTTTACTACGTGTTTCTCCTTGTTTTCATGTAAAGGTGCCAGTCAGAATGGAGGGTCATTAAGTCCCCAGCTTCTTGACCCTCAGTCTGCTCACTAGTTTTTCCCCTGGGCCTACTGTCTGACTTTGGCCCTCCTCAAAGTCTGCCTCTCTGTGCCAGGCACAGTCTGGTTCTAAGCCAAGGGCATTGCTTCCTCTCTGGACATTTCTCCTGTATCTCTGACCTCGGGGAAGGAAAAAAATGTTTTTCATTCTCTAGCTATTCAGTGCTGCTTGAGATCATTCATTTTTTTTTTTAAAGATTTTATCCATTTATTTGACAGACGGAGATCACAAGTAGGCAGAGAGAGGAGGAGGAAGCAGGCTCCCTGCCGAGCAGAGAGCCAGATGTGGGGCTCGATCCCAGGCCCCTGAGATCACGACCTGAGCCGAAGGCAGAGGCTTAACCCACTGAGCCACCCAGGCACCCCTAAAACAACCACTCTTAACATTTTATTTGAATTAACTTGTGGGTTAGCCCATTTTGGTTACATGTTACGAAAGTACGTATATAAAATTATATTTTATTTATTTATTTTGAAGATTTTATTTAGAGAGAGTGTGCAAGTGAGGGGAGGGTCTGGGATCCTGATGTGTGCTTGATCTCATGACCCTGAGATCATGACCTGGGCCGAAATCAAGAGTTGGCCACTTAACCAACCGAACCACCCAAGTTCCTCTAAACTCTCACATTTTAAAATGGAGTTGAGATTTCACATTTTGTATTCTGCTTTTTTTATTTGTATTCTATTCATGAATGAAAAAGTCCAAGACCAGTTACATATGATGCTTCTGTTGTGTTCAGAGTCAGTAGCAAAAGGGTCATAAATGAAATTGTAGGGCTTATTGAAATCACACATGGTGAGATCCTGCACAGATGGAGAAGAAAATGTGGCAAGGACAGTACTTTGGAAATGTGCCTATATTTGAGGATTCAAGAATAAGGAATCATAGAGAAATAGGGGAATTTAGAGTTTAGTGTCAGGGCACCTGGGTGGCTCAGTGGGTTAAGCCTCTGCCTTTGGTTCAGGTCAAGAACTCAGGGTCCTGAGATTGAGCCCCGCATCAGGCTCTCTGCTCAGCGGGGATCCTGCTTCCACCCCCCACCCCCACCCCCTGCCTGCCTCTCTGCCTACATGTGATCTCTGTGTCAAATAATTAAATAAAGTTTTTTAAAAAGAGTTTAGTGTCAAACTAAGAGTGTAGCAAATTCCAAGAGAAAAAGGAGTAGTTAGCATTGTTAGATATTAAAAAAGAGATAGTGAGATGAGTACTTTGGATAGGAAATTGTGAAATCACTGGTTGACTTACAAAATATATTCTGTGGAACAATGATGGAATAGCAGGGATTGAATTTACCTTGCTACTTTAAACAACTAGAAAATTAGTGTATGAGATAACAGTTGAGAGACATTGGGTAATAGGCAATGCACGACTGTGACAATGAAAGAAGAGAAATGAACCTACAGAACTCAATGGTTACCCCCAATTTCTTATCTGGAGGTAGTTATATACATATATATATATATATGTATATGACTACATCAAGATATATAATATATAACTACATCAGATTGCTGACCACCAGTGACAGAGCAAAATCTCAAAAGCAGGCAGAGAAAAAAGACACATAATGTAGAGTAACAAGAATGTCAGCAGATTTATCAGAAATGTAGCAAATCAAAAGACAATGGAGAGATCTTTAAAGTTCTTTAAAAAAAGTCAGCGTAGTATTTTTTTTTTTTTAAGATTTTATTTATTTGACAGAGAGATCACAAGCAGGCAGAGAGAAAAGGGGAAGCAGGCTCCCCGCTGAGCAGAGAGCCCAACTTGGGACTTGATCCCAGGACCCCAGGATCATGACCCGAGCCGAAGGCAGAGGCTTTAACCCATTGAGCCACCCAGTTGCCCCAGCCTAATAGTCTTTATCTTGGAAAATGTTCTCCAGAAATGAGAGTGAAATAGACTTTTTGAACAAACTTATGCTGAGAGCATGAGTTTCCAGCAGACGTATACAAGAATTGGTAAAGGAAGTTATTCAGGCAAAAGGAAGATTGTTTAAGATGGATATCTGGATCTTTATAAAGGATTGAAAAGTGCTGAAAGTGGTAAATTTGGGGGTAAATATTGATGACATTCTTATTTCTTAATTCCTTTACAAGAGAGTTGAATTTGATGACTATTAACAGGTGTGGTGTTTCTTTTTGGAGTGATGGAAATGTTCTGGAATTAGTATCTTAAGAACATACTTGATTTTTAAAACAGATAATAATGTATTGTGGGTTTTACAACTCGTAAAAGGTATGACAACAGCAAAAGGATGGGAGGATAATGGAAATATATGATTGTAAATTTCTTAAATTATCCAGGAGGGGCTATACTATAGAAAAGCAAAATAAGTTAAAGGTAATGTAAAGATACAATTTAAACCCTAAAGAAACCACTAGAAAAATTAAGCAGAATTGTAGCCAACAAACTAATTGCAGAGATGGAAGCCTAAAAAAGTACTCTGTTAATCCAAAAGAAGGCAGGAAAGGAGGGGAAAAGGAACAGCATAGTTGGGACAAATAGCAAAGAGCAAAACTTACATGTAGCCATAACAGTCTGTCATTACATTAAATGTAAATGGTCTTGAAAAACTCATTCTGGTTACAAAAAAAACTTTGCAGAGTAAAAGAAAAGATAAAATAACCTCCATTAACATTTTAGTGCACTCCCTTCCAGTTAATTTTTGTCTGTAAATATGTATTGTGCACATGTATGTATGTATATTCATATGAACATATACACATAAATATGTGCTTTTATTTTTAAGAAAAAAATCGAGGCCTTTGTTTTCATTTTTTCATTTTGGATCACAAGCATTTGGAGATGTAATAAAATATTTGAAAAGAGGGGCATTTGGGTGGCTCAGTCAGTTAACCATCTGCCTTCTGCTTAGGTCATGAGCCCAGAGTCCTGGCATCAAGCCCTACATCAAGGCTCCCTGCTTCTCCCTCTCCCTCTCCTTCTGCCCATCCCCCTGTTTGTCCTCGCTCTCAAATAAATAAAATCTTTTTAAAAAATTCTATGAATCTCAGGGCACCTGGGTGGCTCAGTCGTTAAGCGTCTGCCTCGGCTCAGGTCATGATCCCACGGTCCTGGGATTGAGCCCCGCATCGGGCTCCCTGCTCAGCAGGAAGCCTGTTTCTCCCTCTCCCATTTCCCCTGCTTGTATTCCCTCTCTCTCTTTCTTTCTCTCTGTCAAATAAATAAATAAAATCTTGAAAAAAAATTCTGTCAATTTCTTTGCATTAAATCTAGCTAGAACACAAAATGTGTATATTTATTTTCCTTCCCTTTTCACCATTTCCCTCCTTCCTTTCCTCCTCACTTCCTTTTCTCCTTCCTCCCTCCCTCCCTTCTTTCCTTCATTTTTTCTCAGCAGTATAGTTTTCTTTTCTTTGGTTATTACCTCAGCTTCATTTGTTCTAAATATGAACTTTTCAGTGTCAATGGAAGGAGACTCCTTGGTCCCTAAAAATAGTGTACTATATACTCAATAAATTTGTTAAAAGAATGAATAGTTTTTTTCTTTCTACAACTCCTGTTATTGGTAAGGCTGATCTGTATAATATTTCTTTTTTTTTTTTTTTAATATTTACTTATTTGAGGGTGGGGAGAGGGAGAGAGTCTCAAGCAGACACTGCACTGAGCATGGTTCCTGTCACAGGCTCAATCTCATAACCCTGAGATCATAGCCTGAATGGAAACCAAGAGTCGGTCGCTTAAATAACCGTGCTCCCCCAATCTGTATAATTCTAACATTTTTTTCATCTTATTAATATGTTTTGTCCTTTTTATCAGAATTGTGGTATTGTTTATCCATTTATTGTTTTACGTCACTTTTTGTTTGGTAATATTTCATCTGCTACTCGCTACTTTTTTTTAAGATTTATTTAGAAAGAGAGTGTGTGAGTGGGGGGAGGGGCAGAGGGAGAGCATCTCAGGCAGACTCCGTGCTGAGTACGGAGTACTGGGCTGATTCCGGAGCCTACCGCAGGGCTCTCTCTCATGACCCTGAGGTCATGACCTGTAATCAAGAGTCGGTCGCTTACCCAACTGAGCCACTCAGGCACCCCTCTTTTCAAATATTTTATTACATATCAAAATGCTTCCATTGCTGTTTTAAATTTGGCAAATCAGGGGTGCCTGGGTGGCTTGGTCATTAAGTGTCTGCCTTTGACTCAGGTCATGATCCCAGGGTCCTTGGATCCAGCCCTGTGTCAGGCTCCCTGCTCAGAGGGAAGCCTGCTTCTCCCTCTTCCACTCCTCTTATTTGTGTTCCCTTTCTCACTTTTATTTATAAGTAAATAAAATCTTAAAAAAAGATTTGGCAAATCATCTTTTCATCTCTGAGAATCTTTTCATGTCTGTTACTCCTTTCCTTATATGCAAAATTCTCTGAGATTCTTTTAAAACATTAAATACTATGCATTTTATTATTTTTATTTATTTAATATTTTTATTTTTATTTAATATTTTTATTCAATATTTTATTATTTTTCCCTCAGTTTATACCAGCTATTTAAGGCTATCAGATTTTTATATCTGTTTTCAAGCTCTAAGGTATTTAAACCTAACTAGGTAGTATATTTTGAAACACATTAGGGCCAGAAAATAAGAAAAAATGGAATGTTCATTTGTTTATTAGTATTAACATATGTTTCCTTACTTTGACACAAAATGTGGTATAACAGGTTTTTTTTGTAGTACAAAGATAATTTTTATTCACAAAGATTGTTATGTGGGAGTATTATAAAAAACATCTACTTCTTGATCTATTTTCTTGAGATCCCCCCCAAAGGTAGAGAACTGGATCAAGGAAACAAGTAATCAAAGAAAGTTTGAATAGAAAATACCTATTCTTTTTTTTAATTCAATTAGCCACTATATAGTACTTCATTAGTTTTTAATATAATGTTTAATGATCCTTTAGGTGCATATAGCACCCAGTGCTCATCTCATCCTTAAAATGGAGATTTAAAATTTTTTTGAAAACTACTTATGGTAGCAGTAATTCTGATGGCCTCAGGCATCTTCTTCCCAGCGCTGATTACTGTCTTGAAAGAGTGCTTAGATTTGCTTTCACATTCCTGAATCGCCCACAGTATACCTCCCAGGGTTCAGTTTTGATTATTGACAATAATATGCCACTATGAATACTACCATTATTTTATTCTACTTTTAATTTTTTATTTAAATTCAATTTAGTTAACATTTTAAAATTTAATTTAAATTCAATTTAGTTAACATAAAGTGTATTATTGTTTCATGGGTAGAATTTAGTGATTCATCAATTGCTTATAATACCCAGTGTTCATTACATCACATGCCCTCCTTAATACCCGTCCCCCAGTTACCCCATCCTCCACGTCCCTCCCCTCCAGCAACCCTCAGTTTGTTTCCTAGAATTAAGAGTCTCTCATGGTTTGTCTCCCTCTCTGATTTCATCTCATTTTATTTTTCTTTCCCTAATTTTTTTTAGGATTTTATTTATTCTTTTTGATCGAGACACGGTGAGAGAGGAAACACAAGCAGGGGGAGTGGGAGAGGGAGAACAGGCTTCCTGTGGAGCATGGAGCCTGATGTGGGGCTCCATCCCAGGACCCTGGGATCAGGACCTGAGCCAAAGGCAGATACCTAACAACTGAGCCACCCAGGCACTCCTTTCCTTCCCTTATTTTAAAATCATGGGCGGATGGGGTCGCTTGGGTGGCTCAGTGGATCGGCTCGGGTCATGATCTCAGGGTCCTGGGATCGGGCCCCGCATCGGGCTCTCTGCGCAGCGGGGAGCCGGCTTCCCTTCCTCTCTCTCTGCCTGCCTCTCTGCCTACTTGTGATCTCTGTCTGTCAAATAAATAAATAAATCTTTAAAAAAAAAAATCATGGGGGGATGATCTAACATTTTCATTGATATTAGCTAGTATAATGATGTACAGATCTCTGAGCCAGGTGCTTAATTTTTCAAGTTCAAATTTACTTGAGCTTCAGGGAGTCTGAGATTACAATCAGAACATTCTGATATTTCCAAAGACAGTTTTGTTCAGTTTGTTACTCTCAGCTGGATAGGTTTGTTTTTAAGAGGATCTTCATCGGTTTCTTTTTTCCATCAAACACAATAGTTTGAATGGCTAAAATGCTGGGTTAAATATGAAAATATGTTCTAGTCCAGGTTCTCTTTATTTACTGTGAAAACAAGCAAGCAGTGGACCAGACCTGTGAGCCCCTTTGATAAATGGAGCTCTACTTTGCATGTGAATACCAGCAACTGGTTAAGACATTTCTCTGCACCCTTCAAATTTTCAAATACTTAAAAATTTAAGTTTACTCCAAGTGTTTACAAAATCTCAATTAATAGAGATTTATTCAGGATTCATGTGGGTTTACTCTTGCCAGAAACTCAAGATACAAGTAGCTACTTAAGGCTACCCCAGTGTTTTTCAAACTGTAGTGAAAGATGAATTTTTTTAAAATTTCCAATCCATTATGGACTGATAGGTTTACAAAATGAATTATTAAAAAATAAATAAAAACACAAGCTAGGGCGCCTGGGTGGCTCAGTTGCTTAAGCAACTGCCTTCAGCTCAGGTCATGATCCCAGAGTCCCGGGATCGAGTCCCGCATCGGGCTCCCGCTCCACGGGGAGTCTGCTTCTTCAGAACTCTGACCTTCTCCCCTCTCATGCTCTCTTTCACTCTCTCTCTGAAATATATAAAGTCTTTAAGAATTTTTAAAAAAAATTTTAAAAAACACAAGCTAAATACAAGCTCAAGTAGTTTACTCAAATGACAAAAATCACATTTTAATATCAGTAAAATAATATAAAGAATTATAAAAACTATGCATGAATAGTCAATTACTATGGTAAATTTCTCTGTTACACTCTTTTTATGTGTTTTGTAATCGTAATCTAAAGCTATGAAATAGTGGGCCCTCAGTCAGTGGAGCATGTGACTCTTGATCTTGGGGTTGTGAATTCAAGCCTTATGTTGGATGTAGAGATTACTTTTTAAAAAATAAAGTTATGGGGCACCTGGGTGGCTCAGTGGGTTAAGCCTCTGCCTTCAGCTCAGGTCATGATCTCAGGGTCCTGGGATCGAGCCCCACATCGGGCTCTTTGCTCGGCGGGGAGCCTGCTTCCCCATCTCTCTCTCTCTCTGCCTGCCTCTCTGCATACTGGTGATCTCTCTATCAAATAAATAATAAATAAAATCTTTAAAAAAATAAAGTTATGAAATAGCAATTGGGTATTTTAAATAACTTATACCTTGAAAAAACATTGTCTTAATATTTAGAGTTTTAATGTGACAGATGAGCTTACATCTTGCTTATTTATTTAGGTTTGGTTGAAGATAGCACTACTTTCAGATGATGACATTATAGTTAAACTTGTTATGCTTTGATACAGTAATACTGTAGAGAAAATGTTGAGTTGTATTGGTGGGACTCTAGAAGAAGAGACCTTTTTTATTTTTTTAGAAGAAGAAATCTTAAAAGCAGTTTCATCAAGCTCAGGATATTCGTTTATTCGTTTAGAATTTAACCAAAACTAAATGGTGCTATAGTCCCAAATGTGTCCTTTACCTTTCAGCAGTTAGCCACTTCCAACAGTTTAAGCTATAAATGGTTAAATTATCTTTAAATGAAAGAAATGGATTCAGTTCTTTTACATTGCCTGTCTGTGGATCTCATTTGGATGGAAAATTAAATTTGAAGGAGTTCTGTTGTTTTTATGAATTATATGGTGATAACTGTAGAAACTGTTCTTCCAAGCAAAGTTTTGTTTTTCCCTTTAATCTTACACGCCATTGAAAAACATGTTGCATTTCTTCCTTGAAAGGAAGCCTTAAGAACATTAAAAGTACTGAAGATATTACACAACTTGGTTATCCAATTAACATCTTTGAAAAGTTGGACCAAACTTGTTTGTTTTTTATCTCACAAAAATGCTGAGCTTGTAATTTCGACTTCCCCTCAAGAGCCGTTGTTTTAACATTGCTGTTATTTTAACATTAATCCACTAATAATCATTTATAAGAGACGGCTTTATTATTACATAGTAAAGAGAATGACCTTTAACTTTTAAACATTTATATTTTCGTGATTTTTATTGGGACACCAAACGTGCTCTTGAGTTCACCTGAATTTTTCTTTTTTTTTTTTTTCTAAAGATTTTATTTATTTATTTGATAGACAGAAATCACTAGTAGGCAGAGAGGCAGAGAGAGAGGAGGAAGCAGGTTGTCTGCAGAGCAGAGAGTCCGATGCGGGGCTCGATCCCACGACCCTGGGATCATGACCCGAGCCGAAGGCAGCGGCTTTAACCCACTTAGCCACCCAGGCACCCCTCACCTGATTTTTCTAACAAGAGTTTGTCAACAGAAGAAGCTGTGGGTTGATTTACTTTCTGATGTTCCTTCGCCTGGGAGATTACTCCAGAATGTGTTCTTGTCCTGCCAGTTGTGCCATCAGAACATTTTCCTCTGTAAAACTCCAGACCACTGTTGTTGACGGTGCAATTCTTCATAGCTTTATCCAGTTCAAAGCTGATTATTTGTTACCTATAAAACTGAGCACCAGAATTCTTTCTTCACGTCACTGTCATATTCAGATAACAGATTGGCAGTATCTGTGTGCTCGTCCAGGTGCCATGAAAAACACTCTGCGAGTACGGTTTTGTAAACCGGTTCTTCCAGGTCATGAGCTCCTAAATGTGGTGAGCGGTGTTAGCTTTGGAAAGTACAGGTTTACCCCTATTTCTAAGCAAGTATTTTTGATGTAGTTATTCTCTTGTTTCTTAACAGTTGTACTTACCATTTTAGTGCGAGCAATACAAAATGTAAGATAGGAAGATGGAGAGCTTAGCTTAGGAAGCTAAGATAGGAAGCCTATAAAACATTTATGGGTGAAATACTGCATATCTGCTTCTGTTAGCCTTTTAAATTAAGTGTTCTTTTTTTTTTCCCAAGTAATTCTTTTGGTTTTGAATATATATTTTGTATATAAATACTCCTGAAATTTAGATGGTTTTGTTGCTCCATTAAGCAGTATATTCTGCAGCTAATATACTGTGATGTCAGCACTTCACCAGCAGTTATGGTACCAAAAGTAACTCACTATACAAGGGATCATACTGCTGAGTGAACGCAGGCCTCTGTGTCTTCATCTGTTCCAGGTCGGCCATACCCGCCGTCCTCATCTGGCTTCCTGCTACTGTTGCATTCAGAAAAAAGTGTGTCTTCTCCAACAAAAAGATGCTGAAAAACCCACTGAAGCTTGTCTGTCCACGTGTAAATTAGTTTAAGTTGTATAAATTTCACTTCTCTAATTTAGTGAATTATGTTAGTTTATAAAATAATAAGCAGGCTTAAGAGGAAAATGTTCATAAAATTAACTAGTTATAAAAATGAATAAGTCTGTGCGTTTTCTCAGATTCTTATACACCTTTAGGTAGCTGACAAGAGAACCTTGAAGTATCACATGTAACATTGATTCTGTGCCATGTGCATCTTGTCACGTGAGTTTGACAGCACTCGGATCTGTCCGTATTCTGTTAGAAAAAGAAACGCACTGGTGCACTTTGATGTCGTGTTAGTATCACACTTCTGTGAAAGTTTCTGAGTGCTTCCTTTCAGTTTCTGAACTGACCGCAGCACGGATCCGTGAGAGAGTTCGTAGACCATCACTGTTGGTGATCCATGCTTTGAATGTCGGACGATTGTGTCACCCCCATTAAAGGTGTAGGCTTTATACGCACTAGTACTTAAGTCTGTAGGAAATAACCAGTTTCACTGCATCTTTAAAAGATGGATTTAAAAGGATTTGATACCGGGACACCTGGGTGGCTCAGTTGGTTAAGCGGCTGCCTTCGGCTCAGGTCATGATCCCAGCGTCCTGGGATCGAGTCCCACATCGGGCTCCTTGCTCGGCAGGGAGCCTGCTTCTCCCTCTGCCTCTGTCTACCACTCTGTCTGCCTGAGCTCTCTCTCTAATAAATAAATTAAAATAAAATAAAGGAGAGAAATCAAACGTTTTTTAAAAAAAGGATTTGATACCTATTATATGACAACAGAGCATATTACACACTGTTGAGTTATAGTTACAAAATAAGTTAATACTAATGTAAAAAAATGCCTTGTTAGAAAAAAGAAGTACCATAACTTATATTTAATTATCACTAATTTTACTTTTCAGATGTTTGACCATGCATTCATGAAACAATGTGCAGGCATTTAGTTCTGACTGAAATTTCAGAATATTTAAAGTGTTCTTAAATGTTTATAAGGCGTGAATTTGCTAATGTGACTTATGAGTGATTGTGGGGCTCTAGAGCACTGTTTCTTCGTCAAGAAGCCATCAAGAACCACACGTCGTGTGGTATGACTTGTGACTCTTTCCAGGATCACAGTGCTTAGAGCTGATACTTTCCAGTGCGCAAGTATCCCCAGGTTTCTGAACTGGCTCCACTTGGGGCTTGATTCGTGTAATGGATTGATGAGAATAACCCAACGTTTTATTAGGAAAATTTGAGTTCAAGGAATTGTACAGAGTTCCTGTCTATCCACTACCTAAATTCTACCATTACCATTTTGCTCTACAGGCATTATTGCATCACTATATAAATATCCACCTCTCTATCCAGCCGTCACTAAAAAAGCCCTAAATACTTTAACATGCATATCATTAACTAGAGTCCATTATGTGTTTACGGTTTGTTTTCTTTTGAGCTAAAATGCACATACGCTGCCACACGCAGATAGTGAGTATATGTCCCCTGGTTTTGACGTGAAGGCTTACACGGAACTCTGTAAGCCAAAACTCTCTGAAGATGTCAGTGAGGGCGCTTCTGCCTCCCGGGGGACATTTGACCGCGTGGAGATTGTTTTTGGCTATCCCAGCTGGGCTTGGTAAGGGTAGGGTTGTACTGACATCTAGTGGGTAGAGTCGGGTCACAGTTTTTTGTTAGTAGTGTTGCTTCCAAGAAATTCTGATGTGGAACATTACTATGACCTCGGGAAGCTTCATCCCGCTTCTTGCCATTCAGTCTGCCAACCTTCCGGACGGGCCCATTGCTGTGATTTTTTTTCCTGCTGTAGTTTTGCTTGTTCTAGTGTATCATATAAATGGAATCAGACATTATGTACTTCAAGGCAGTCTTGCCTAAAAAGGAAACATGGCGTATAACTCTTCAGGGAAGGCAAAATTTTTCCCATTAATTATAAAACAAAGCTCTTGTAAGTTTACACATAAAGGACACAGATATATAGACAATGTTTTCAGCAACATTCCTATAGCAAACAACGTAAAGGGGTTCATATAATCGTTTCCTTTAGAAATTATCAAGATGTGGGGCACCTGGGTGGCTCCGTTGGTTGAGCAGCTGACTCTTTTTTTTTTTTTTTTTTTTGGATTTTATTTATTTGACAGAAAGACAGCAAGAGAGGGAACACAGCAGGGGGAGTGGGATCCTTAACGACCGAGCCATGCAGGCTCCGGAGCAGCTGACTCCTGATTTCAGCTCAGGCTGTGATCTCAGGGTTGTGGCGCTGAGCCCCGCATGAGCTCCCGTGCTCAGTGTGGGGTCTGCTTGAGAGTCTCTCTCTCCTCTCCCTCCGCCCTTCCCCCAGCCCACTTGCACATGCTCGCTCTCTCTCTCTTAAATGAATAAATAAATAAATCTTTTAAAAAAATTACCAAGACGTAATGCCAGCCTGAAACTCAGTGCAAGCAATTCTACATGGGAGAGAGTATTATCCACAGGTAGAGATTTCTGACGGTCCAGGTTGATTTCCAATTAATACCCATCAGAATGAATGTTTGGGATGATCTTCAAACACTCAACAAAGGTCCCTTTTCCCCACGATTTCATAAGATGAGTACAGCAGCCATTTCGTGTGTGTGTGTGTGTGTGTGTATAGAGAGAGAAAGAGAGAATGTGTGTGCAGGTAGCATGGTGTCAGCTAGGAAATCTACCAGTTTGGGAGAAAAATAAGAGGAAACTTGCCTTCCCTTAGTGTTGGCTATGCGTTTTTTTGCCCTTGGAGGTGTTATTTGAGAAGATTCTTCTTTAAAAACCAGAACAAACATAGTTGTGGTTTCACTCCAACTGACGTTCAGGTCCCCAAATGTCAACGGCACTTTTTCGTCCCTGACGGCTGGGATGGCTGGCAGTCCTGGGTGTGCTAGTCACCGATTGGTGAGTTGACGCACTTGTCAAAGGTTCCTCGGTGACGCCATGCGATCTCGTGACTGGAAACGCCACCGTCCGCCGACAACTGGAATTGCGGTCTCTGGCTTACACGGAAACGCATAATCCAGCTGCCTGACGCCTCCACCTCGGTCATGAAGGGCAGGTTCAGTGATGGGTCCAACCGCTCCCCGGAGCCTTCTCTTTCCTTTGTTTTTAGCTGCTCAGGCTGAAACCTTGGTATCGCCTCAGACGGTCTCGCCTCTCACGGCACATCCAGTCGGTGAGCAAGTCCCGCGTGGCTCTACCTGGAGAAGTGACGCAGGGTCTCGCTAGTGGTCACCCCTGCACTTCTGTCCTCTGGTCCAGGCCACCGTTGTCTTTTCCTGGGGCTGCCGCAGTAGCCCCGCAGCGGGCCTCGGGATTTCCACCTCTCACCCCGGTAGGCCGTTTGGGACACGACAGCCAGAGCGATGCTTCTAAAGCAGAAACTGGCGGCGCCGACAATGAGCTTCCTGTTTCCTTCCGAGGAAAAGCCGAAGTCCTCATAACGGCCCCAACTCCCCGTGTGACCTGCTGGGACCCAGCCCTGACGTTTTCCGACCGGGTCTGCCGTGGCGCTCCCGTCCTCGCTAGCCTCGGTCGTTCCGTCGCGCTTCAGACGTGCCAGCTGCGCCTGGCCGCCCGCGGGCCTCTGCCCTGCCCTGAGCACCTGTGGGGACCGCGGGGTCGGTTCTCCGCTCCCTTCCCTGCTTTGCGTGCGGGCCGCGCCGGCGCTCGTCCGGCCTCTCCTTCGGCAAGAACCGGAGCTCCGCGAGGCCACGGGGTTTGCCTGTTTTGCGTGTTGTCTTCGGAGCGCCCCCGACGGCACCAGCTGCCCGGTGGGCGCTCGTGGTCGGCGAGTGAGTGGTCCCTGCCCCCCCGGGGCAGTGACGGCGACGCCTCTCCTCACGGGACACGGACTGGGCAGTGACGGCGACGCCTCTCCTCACGGGACACGGACTGGGGAGTGACG
>ML101303.1:0-11123 GCA_003697995.1 Taxidea taxus jeffersonii | reverse complement strand
GGGACACGGACTGGGCAGTGGCGGCGACGCCTGGGGACACGGACTGGGAGGCGCAGAAAGGAGCAGAATCAGAGAAAGCTGACAGGAGGGGCTCCTCCCGGGAAGGGTCACACGCTGGGATCTGAAAAGCTCGCTTTCAGCCGTGTGCCTTTTGTCCTTGTCGCAGTGTTTTCTTCTCTTTAAGTTAGAGATGGGTCTTAATAGGGATGGACTCTGGGACACCTGGGTGGCTCAGCTGGTTAAGCAGCTGCTTTCGGCTCAGGTCATGATCCCAGCATCCTGGGATCGAGTTCTGCATTGGGCTCCTTGTTTGGCGGGGAGCCTGCTTCTCCCTCTGCCTCTGCCTGCCTCTCTGCCTGCCTGTGCGCGCGCTGACAAATAAATAAATAAATAAATCTTAAAAAAAAAAAATAGGGATGGGTTCTTTTTATTAATGTTTGCTTTCTGCCGTTAATGCTTGTTTCTGTTTCATTCACTATTTGTGTTTATTTCTTTTACTTTGGGGAGGTTTGATTTGCTGTTACTTTCTGACTTGTTGAGACTGACTCACAGACCACTAAGGCATGTGTTCGTGGTTGGAAATTCCCTGCACATGTCGTGCAGCTAAATCGCACAGGTACTGGTAGTAGGGTTTGAGCGGGTGTTTCGGTGGACCTTTCACACGGTTGGCTTAATGACACATATATTTGGATTTAAAAATAACACCTCACAATTTCTGTTTGTCCCACGAGTTCAGGGTTCATTTTTCTTTCTCTTCTTGCATTAATCGAGCAATTATGGTGTGGGGTTTTGTGAAGTTTTCTGGCCTGGTCTGTGTGATGAAACCTCCATTAAAAACCCGGGACTGGGGGCGCCTGAGTGGCTCAGTGGGTTAAAGCCTCTGCCTTCGGCTCGGGTCGTCGTGGTCCCAGGGTCCTGGGATCGAGCCCCACATCGGGCTCTCTGCTCTGCGGGGAGCCTGCTTCCTCCTCTCTCTCTGCCTGCTTCTCTGCCTACTTGTGATCTCCGTCTGTCAAATAAATAAATAAAACCTTTTTAAAAAACAAACAAACCCGGGACTGGGTTTGGAGAGCTGTCGGGCATGCAGCTGGCCTCTGAAGTTGCGGGTGGAGACAGTCTTGTAGGACTGACCCCTTAACCTGTGGAATCTGATGCTCTCTCCAGGTAGATAGTGATGGGATTGATGGTGTCCAAGAATTGCCTGGTTTTGTGGGGGATGGGAATCCCCCGCCCCACACTGGAATTAGGAAGGCCGACATCAGAAAGACCTGCCCGTTCTTTTAAGTCATGGTTCATCAGTAGCCTAATTGCCAAATCTAGAAAGTACTTTTTACTTGGCATTTTACTGATCTTTTCCTCGGGATTTGATATCGAATACTGTTCTTTTCCTTGAATCCTCTCTCATCCACTCCTCTCCTGCTCCCTCCTGGTTCTCCTACTGCTCTAGCCAGTTATCAGTCACCCCCATGGATTCCTTCTCCATAATCTTTTTTCTTAAAACTCTTCCGGAACCATCATATTCGTGGCTGTGGTTTTTAGAACCACACTGCTAAATCCACATGTATAAATTTTTAGATTTTTATTTTGGGCTGCTTATTAAACATAACTATCTTTGTGGCTCAGAGATATGTGTAAACTCCGTATGTCAGAGCAACTCGGTCATCCACTCTTCTTCCTCTCATGGGGTCTCATGAACGGTCTCACCATTTATCCAGTCATTGTCCCTTCATAATTCAGGTACCAAATCTGTTGATTTTTCTTCCTGAATATCTTTTGAGTCCATATCTTGTGCTCTTAGTCCGAGTTCGGACCTTCACGTTTCAACTGAACTCTTACTGAGTAGTCTCCTGACTCTTACTCTTTCGGTTCTGACCGCCTTGAGCAATCTCGGCTGTACGCCAGTACCACTGTCACTTGCTAACCTTAGGCAGAAGGAAGCTCCCTCCACTTAGACACCTAGGTACTTCACACTGTCTATTACTTAGTGTTTCTGAATATGACTTTTCCCTGTTCTTTAAAGAGGAAGTGTCTTGGGGGTAGACGCGCTGACCCATGTATTCTTACGGCCAACTTCACGGTTCCCATCTCCGGCTTCAAACACCACCTGCTTGGCACACGGGCACTTGATACAATTTGAGAAAGTAAATTTTAGGTTGGCAGATAAACATCATGGCTTTTATGCATGTGTTTAACTCTACATCCTCAGGGAACCCTAAGGAAATGAAAATAAAGGAATAAAAGAATTTTATAGAACCCCAAGGACAGAAAGAATAGGAACGTAGACACAGCTGTAAGAACACTAGGTGGTAGGCATCTTCATCCCATCCCTACCTCTAGCAGTGGGGGACTGGTGGCTTCTTTTTTTCTACTGAAATTTTATTTTCTAGAGAAAATATGTACAGATACTGACATTCAGGGACCCTTACTGATATGATTAGCTCTTTGACTAATTATCTACCTCTGATAACATTTAATGTTGACAAAACCACATCCAGTAGTAGAACATCCATTCTGCTTTTTGAATTTAATTGATTTAAACTTACCTATAATGAGGGACGCCTGGGTGGCTCAGTTGGTTAAGCCGCTGCCTTCAGCTCAGGTCATGATCCCAGCGTCCTGGGGTCAAGTCCCGCATCGGGCTCCTTGCTCGGCAGGGGGCCTGCTTCTCTCTCTGCCTCTGCCTGCCACTCTGTCAGCCTGTGCTCACTCTCTCTGACAAATAAATAAATTTAATAAAAAAAAAAATCTTAAAAAAAAAAAACTTATCTATAATGAAATTCACTATTTGGTTTACAGACTGTTGAGTTTAAACAGATGTGCCTAGCCAGGTAACCACCAGTCCTATCAGCATCAGGAGAGTTCCCCTTTTTGATCAGCCTCCATCCCTAATGCCTGGGCATTATCTATTTAGGCATTTATCTATTCTGTCTTTATACTTTTGCCCTTTCCAGAATATCATTTAGGTGGATTCTGTAGCATCCAGTCTTTGAGTCTGGCTTTGTTAACTTATTCTAATGTGTTTGCAGTCTTGTCCGTGCTGTTGCGTACATCGGTAGTCTTTCCATTTTATTACTGAGTGACGCTCCGTGGCGTGTACAAGTTTGTTCATCCTTTTACCTGTTGAAGGACAACTGAGTTGTTTCCAGTTTCCGGCAATAACAAATAAAGTTACTATAAACATTTGCAAACAGATTTTTGAATGAGTGTAAGTGTTTATTTCTCACGGGTAAACAGGTGGGATTGCTGGGTCATATGACACATGTATTTAATGTCATAAGAAACTGATAATTCGTTTTCCAAAATAACTGCACCATTTTGCAAGAGCATCAACGATGTATGAGTTCCAGTTGCTTCTCATCCTCACCAGCACTTAGATGTGCAGGTTTGGTCTGGTTCTGTTCAGTTTATTTGCCGTTCTGGTGGCTATGCAGTTGCATGTCACTGGATTTTTAATTTGCGTTTCTCTAATTACTGAGCATCTTTCCATGTACTTATGTACCATCTCTGTATGTGCTTATATAAATTATTGGCTTTGTCTTTTTTTTTTTTAAGATTTTATTTGACAGACAGAGATACAAGTAGGCAGAGAGGCAGAGAGAGAGAGAGGAAGAAACAGGCTCCCTGCTGAGCAGAGAGCCCAATGCGGGGCTCGATCCCAGGACCCTGAGATCATGACCTGAGCCGAAGGCAGAGGCTTTAACCCACTGAGCCACCCAGGCATCCCCGGCTTTGTCTTTTTTAATTTTTTGTTTCTTATGCTTGAGTTTTTAGTGATCTTATATATTCTGGATAAAAGTTCTTCACCTGATATGTAAATTCCAAGTGTTTTCTCCATTTTCTAGCTTATCTTTTCATTTTCTTAACAGTGTCTCACAGGGAAAATATTTTAAGTTTTGAAGTCCACTTTGCTAATCTTCTCTGTTGTGGATCATGTTTGAGGTATGAGCTATGGGTCAAGTTCTTTCTTTCTTCCTTTCTTTCTTGCATATCTATGTTTAATTATTCCAACACTGTTTTGTTGAAGATGTTTTTCTTCATTAAGTTGTTTTTGTACTTTTGTTAAAAACATCTCTTGGGGCGCCTGGGTGGCTCAGTGGGTTAAGCCTCTGCCTTCGGCTCAGGTCATGATCTCAGGGTCCTGGGATCAAGCCCCGCATCGGGCTCTCTGCTCAGTGGGGAGCCTGCTTCCTCCTCTCTCTCTGCCTGCCTCTCTGCCTACTTGTGATCTCTCTCTCTCTCTGTCAAATAAATAAATAAAAATCTTAAAAAAAAACAACAAACATCTCTTGTGTCTGAGCTCTGTATTCTACTCTGGTGATCTGTGGTCTGTCCTTTTGCCAGTACTGTCTTGAGTACTGTAGCTCTAGAATATCTTTTTTCCCCTATTTTATTGATTTGTTATAAGATTTATTTATCTGAGAGAGAGATCAAGTGGAGAGGAGGGGCAGAGGGAAAGAGAAACTCAGGCAGACTGCACGCTGATTGGGGAGCCCGATGCAGGGCTCCATCTCATGGTCCTGAGATCACGATCTGAGCCAAAACCAAGAGTCAGACGCTTAACTGACTGCACCACCCCAGCACCCCATAGAATATCTTGAAATTAGTGTGTATTTTCTTACTATATGCTTTTCCAAAAATGCTTTGGCGTTTCTAGTTCCTTTACTTTTCTGTATAAATTTTGTCACTATCTACAAAAAAATCCCACTGGTATTTTGATTAGAATTGCACTGAATGAGGGATGCCCAAATGGCTCCATCGGTTAAGCGTTGCCCTTGGCTCAGGTCATGATCCCAGGGTCCCGAGATTGAGTCCTGCATCAGGCTCCCTGTTCAGTGAGGAGCCTCCTTCTCCCTCTGCCTCCACTACCCCTGCTTGTGCTCATGCTTCCTCTCTCTTTTCTCTTTCTCATCTCTCTGACACATAAATAAGTAAAATCTTAAAAAAACAGTTGAATGAATCTGTAGATTATTATTATTAATTATTATATTATTAATATAATAACTCTATATTGGTAGAGTTAATATTATATCCATATTGAATCTTCCAGTCTGTGAACACAGTATCTTTCTCTCTGTAGGTCTTCTTTGACTAATTTTATCAATGTTTCATAATTTTCAGCATACAGATACTACATTATTTTGTTAGATTTATATCTGTGTATTTTCCTTATTTGTGTGTATACATTATTATAAATAATGCTCCAAAATTTTTACTTCCAATAATTCATTGCAAGTATATGGAAATACAGGTGATTTTTATATATTGACCTTATGTTGTGTGACCTCACTTACCTATTAATTCTAGTTTTTTTTGTAGATTTCTTGTATGGAAATTAATGAAGACCACCTAAATGAGAATAAGTAAGGCATCAGCCACCATTACTTGCATTTGGCAAGGACTCGGAAGGGGATCTAAAAGAAGAATATAAAAGCTTTTTAATGAGAAAAGGGAAAGCTTCAGGTTGTCCTAATTGGAAGTTGTTGGCATGGGAAAACTGGAAGCTGGCCCAACTAGAAGTGGAGCATCCTATGTGATTGGTTAAGGGAGCTTATTTAGCTTTCTCTTGTTGGTCCTGAATTGGGAGTGGGGGCAAAAATTAAGGAAGTTGGCAGTCACTGATCAAGTCCTAGCTGTTTGGAACCAACGATCACTACAGAAGTTGTGGCTTGGCTTCCTGAGCTAGTTGCTACAGAGGGGGTAAGTTTTTGTGCATGAATTGGCTCTTGTCTCTTTGTGTATCTATCCTTTCACTTAGGATTCTAGGTAGACAATCACGTGGCCTAGATAGAATTTGATGTCTTCCTTTCTAATCTGCATGACTTTGGTTTATTTTCTTCTCATATTGTACTGGCTAGGACTTCTGTATAGTGTCAAATAGGAGAGGTGAGAGCAGACATTATTGTTAAGAACTAGCGTCTTTTCTTGTTGAATGTGATGTTAGCTGTAGGGGTTTTTTGTGGATGACCTTTATCAGATCAAAGAAAATCCCTTCTCTAACTAGTTTGATGAGCATTCAAAATCATGAATGGATGGTCTGTTTTAGCACATGTATTATCTTTATCTGTTGAGATCATCATTGAGTTTTTCTTCTTTAGTCTGTTAATATGATGAATCACACTGATAGATTTTTGAATGTTGAACCAGCCCTGTGTTTTCAGAATTACTCCCATTTGGTCATGATGCATTATCCCTTATGTATATTGCTGGATTTGATTTATAATATTTCGTTGAGTATTTTTGTGTCTCCTTTCCAAAATGATTCTGGTCCATAGTAATTCTCTTGTTCCTTTTTGTTTTTGTTTTTCTTGTAATGTTTTTGTCTGGTTTTGATGTCGGGGTAATGCTTGCCTTACAAATTAATTGAGTTGAGAAGTGTTCTATTTTCTTCTGTTTTCTGGAAGTGATTGTGTGGAATTGATATTATTCTTTCCTTCTGTATTTGGTAGAATTTGCCAGTGAAACCATGTGGAACTGGAGTTTTTGTTTTGGGGAAAGATTTTAAACTATTAGTAGGACCATTCAGATTCTCTACTTATTCTTGAGTAAATTTTAGTATTTGTGAATTTCTGAGTATTGAACTATTTCTAAATTGTCAAATGTATGGGCATAGAGTTGTTTGTAGTATTCTCATCCTTTTAATGTCTATGCCTATCTGTAATGACATCCTCTCTTCTATATCTGATATTGATACTTTGTGTCTTCTCTCTCTGTGTCTCTCTCTCTTTTTCCCTGTCAATTGTAGCTAGTGATTTATCAGTTTTTTTGATCAGAGAATCAGCTTTTGATTTCATTTAGTTTTTCTGTTTTAAATTTCATTGATTTTTGCTCTAATCTTAGTTTTTCCCTTTCTTCTTTTAACCCTATAAATTTCCCTGTAAGCATGAGTTTAGCTGGATTATCACTACTTTACATATGATCTATTTCATTTGGTCCAAAGTATTTTCTAATTTCCTTGAGACTTCTTCAATCTGTGGATTTTATGTTTTTTAGAAGTGTGTTGATTTCCAAATAATTGGCATTTTTCAGGTGTTTTTCTGTACTAATTTCTACTCTAACTCCCGTTATGGTCAGAGGATATACTTAGTATGGGTTCAGTTATTACAAATTTGTTAAGGTTTGTTTGTAACATATTTAGGTTTTGTTTACGATTTGGTGTATCTTGGTGAATGTTCTATGTGTATTTGAGCAGAATGTGTATTCTGTTATTGCTGGGCGGAGTGGTCTATAAATGTCAGAGTAGGTTGGTTGGTTGTTCTGTTCAGATCTTCTGTATCCTTTCTCATTCTCTGTTCAGTCAGTTACTGAGAGATTTGTGGGAGTCTCTAATCATGGGTTATTTATCGCTCGTTATAGTTCTCTGCCTCGTTTGCTTTGGAGTTCTCTCCAGATGCCTACGTTGAGGACTGGTTTGTCATCTTGGCTAATTGACCCTTTTATCGTCTCTTTTCATATCCAGATAAATTCCCTTGTTCCAAAGACTGCTTTTTCTCATGTTAATATAGCCACTCTAGTTTTTCTTCTTTTTCTCCCTCATGGTAAAATATACATAACACAAACGTCAACATTTTAACCATTTTCTAACTTTCTTTTGATTAGTGTTTGTATGGTATATCTTTTCTCATCTTTTTAGTTTTAGCCTATGTTTAAGTGGTTTTCTTGTAGGCAGCATATACTTCATCCTTTTCTGTTCTTCAGTTCACTTTGACAATATCTGTCTTTTAATTGGGGAGGGGATTTTTCTATTGAGGTGTAACTGACACATATCATATTATATTAGTTCCAGGTGTACAGCATAATGGCCTCTCTTTCAATTGATGTGTTCAGAATGTTTACTTTTAATGGAATTACTGATATGTTTACATTTAGGTCTGTCTTTTCATTTTTCTTTTGGTTTTGTTTTTGTTTTCTTTTGTACTCTCTCCATTTTGCTCATCCATTCCCTGTTTCATATCTTATTTTGGATATATGGATTTAAAAAAATTTTTTTAAGACTTTTATTTATTTATTTGACAGAGAGAGAGAAAGATCACAAGTAGGCAGAGAGACAGGCAGGCAGGGGGAAGCAGACTCCCCACTGAACAGAGAGCCTGATGCAGGGCTCCATCCCAGGACCCTGAGATCATGACCTGAGCCGAAGGCAGAGGCTTAACTCACTGAGCCCCCCGTGTGTCCTGGATTTTTTTTTTTTTTTTTTTTTTTTTACAGAGAGACACAGCAAGAGAAGGAACACAAGCAGGGGAAGTGGGAGAGGAAGAAACAGGCTCCCTGCCAAGCAGGGAGCCCAATGCAGGGCTCAATCCCGGGACCTTGGGATCATGACCTGAGCTGAAGGCAGCCGCTTAACAGACTAAACCACCCAGGCGTCCCTGATACCTGGATGTTTTTGTATTTCACTTTAACTTATCTATAGACTGTTTATATCTCTGAATTTTTAAATTTGAACTTTTTTAGTGGTTCTTCTAAAGATTATGATATACATACATAACCTTTCATATTCTATTTAGACTTAGTAATTAATAACTTAAAGGAGAATATATCTAATATGTAATTCATGTTACACTGAGTCTTCCTTTGCCTGTCTGCTCTGCTGTTGACTTCATCTGGATTTTTACCATCAGGTGTTGCAATGTCTTGTTCTGTAATTTCCATTTTGTTCCTTTTTTTTTTAAGATTTTATTTATTTATTTGACAGAGATCACAAGCAGGCAGAGAGGCAGGCGGGGTGGGGGGAGGAAGCAGGCTCCCTGCTGAGTAGAGAGCCCGATACGGGACTCGATCCCAGGACCCTGGGATCATGACCTGAGCCGAAGGCAGAGGCTTTAACCCACTGAGCCACCCAGGTGCCCCTTTGCTGAGAACTTTTATCTTTCCAGGCATTTCTGATTACTGTCACCTTCTGGAACATAGATGTAAGTGTTTTCAATTTATACTGGTAATATCTGTGTCATTTTAGGATCGACATATGTTAATTATTTTTCCCCTTGAGAGTCCCTTTTTTTGGACTGTAATTTTGGAGTGTATCTTCAATGTATTTTGAATATTAGGCTGTCAGACTGGGTCCTGTTAAAAATCTTCTGGAGAATGTTCGTTTTTGTTTTGGCAGTTAACTCAGGGTGCGACTGCAGGTTCTGTCTCCCGCTGAGGTGATGGTTTGTTTCGGGGTCACCCTGTTTGAGTCTGCCTTCAGATGGCACACTCAGCAGTTAGCCTGCGGCTTGAGCGGGGGTTCCTACTGTCGTTCAGTTCTCAAAGACTGCTATGCTTCTTTGGATTTCTTCCATGTATGTGCAGCCCAGGGATGAATTTGGGACTTGTGTTGATTCCTACTCAGAATTAGGGCTCCCTGGGACGCCTGGGTGGCTCAGTTGGTTAAGCGGCTGCCTTCGGCTCAGGTCATGATCCCGGCGTCCTAGGATCAAGTCCCACATCGGGCTCCTTGCTCGGCAGGGAGCCTGCTTCTCCGTCTGCCTCTGCCTGCCTCTCTGTCTGCCTGTGCTCGCTCGCTCTCTCTCATAAATAAATAAATAAACAAATAAAATCTTAAAAAAAAAAAAAGAATTAGGGATCCCTTCTTTGGCTTGCTCATTGCTGAGATTCTTCCTAATCCCTGGCTCCAAGTGGCCCCTTTCCCAGTTCCTCTTGGTTAGAAGACAGGTTTCGCACAGGAAGTCTTAGCTCCCCCTTACCGTCATAGTTCCCCTTGACTGAATTCACCCTCAGGGAAAAACCATGAGAGAAGGGAGAGAAATTATAGGAGTCCTCCCACATGCTTAGGACCACAGGGACCCCTTTTCTTATTCCTTCCAGGTAAAGAGAGGTTTTCTTCTGGAGTGTGAGGTGCCTGGACCACCAGGCTTCAGGTGCAGTTCTCTCGCTTATGTTTAGACAAGGACAGGAGAGAAAAATTAAATGAGAAACCACAACTGTGCTAACTCCCACATTCTCTACTTCACATGGGTCCCTTTTACTCATCTTCTGGTCAGAATGTGGGGCTTTTTAAATTGTCTCCTCCCCCTGGGTAATTCCATAATTTAACAATGCCACCCTTGGTTCAAAAGCAGAAGATAAAGGAGGGAAAAAGGCCTCAGAAAATTCCATTGTACTGGTTTTTATTCAGGTTTTGACCTTTCTCCTCTATCCACTTGCTCTTTTTATTTTTTAGGGTCTTTCAGTGGTTGCTTTTTGTGTTCTGTTCGATTTTTATTTGTAATCGGTGAGAGAGAGAAAGGCCGGAGTACACTGTTTTGTGTAGAGCTAGAGTTGGCATTCGTATTTCCAGTGCTTTGGTCTTGCAGATGAGTTGACAGTGATGGATCCTCAGACATTTGAGAAAAGTTTCCAAAATGAGAAACAAACAGATACAGACACACACCGAGGAGCCCAGAAGAAACAAAATGAAGCTGCCAGAAGTAACCCTAAAATAAACATCGATAGCTGCATCTCCTTAGATCCAAGAAGAGAGTGGTCCTCCTTAGAGGAAGATGTATTTATGTGAAAGGAACAATCATAAGATAGGAGAGAATGCTTAAAAATTAAACATATGGTAGCCGTAAGCTTAATAAATGAATTTAATAGAAGCCTTGGAAGAGTAATCATGTTAATCTCCAAGAAAATGGAAGAAAAGGAAAACGAGAAGAAAGGGGTTAAAAAAAAAAGTTCAGTTTAAGAGTTTAAGAAGTCTAACATTTGGCTAAGTTCTAAAACAGGATACATTTCTAGTATTGGAAAACGTGAATTTCTACATTGAAAGGGCCCACCACAGACCCTTCACAATAAGTAACTTAAGACCTATTCCAAGGCACATCCTTTGTGAAATTTTAACCACCAGGATTAAAAAGAATGGCTAAAATTAACAGCTCAGGAAACGAGGTGTTGGCAAAGATGCAGAGAAAGGGGAACCCTCCTACACCTTTGGTAGGAATGCAGGCTGGTGCAGCCACTCTGGAAAACAGTATGGAGGTTCCTCAAAAAGTTAAAAATTGAACTATCGCATGACCCGGAAATTGCACTACTGGCTATTTATCCTAAGGTCACCACAGCGATTGGAGGGAGTCCGTGCATCCTAATGTTTATAGTAGCAGCACCCATAACAGCCAGACTACAGAAGGAGCCGCGACATCTAC
>RCUC01128652.1:0-20598 GCA_003697995.1 Taxidea taxus jeffersonii | reverse complement strand
AAAAAAAAAAAAAAAAAAAAAAGAACTATTACAGTTCCAGTAGTCCAGTAGTTAGGCAATTTCTTTAGTGTGCACTGAGTACTTTTCTATTAATTCTAGAATAAGCTGCTTTTTTACCCTCAATGGACTGACTTATCAAAACATTAGTAAGAAAGGATCATGTTTTAAAGCAACAGGTCCAGATTTAATAAATCTGGTCAGAGGAAAGGAAAAAAAAAGAGCCAGGTAGCAATGAAAGTCAGCAACTCTTAACTGAGAAAGACAGCTAAGGAGAAAGGCCAGGTATGACAAATGACTCACGGAGCACAAGAAATTCTATGGTTCCCATGAAAGGATTGGAAAGGCAGCTGCCTTGTGGCACATGCCAGACAGGAAGGCAAATGAACTTCAAAGGGCCGAGCAGATCATCAGCCCAGGACAGAATAAAGGGTTGCCACTAAACTTGATTTAGAAGCAGAGAAAATAATGGTGGGGAAGCAGTGGCATTCAAGCCCTCCTGTTCTTCCTCAGTTACAGCAACACTTCACCGTTATAAAGAAATACACTCACTGTATTACGCCCAGACCACTGTCTCCACAAAATATGGACCATTAACTAAAGATATGCTTGCACCAGGGCGCCTGGCTGGCTCAGCTGGTTAAGCAGCTGCCTCTGGCTCAGGTCATGATCCCAGGATCAAGCCCCGCATAGGGTTCCCTGCTCCGCGGGTAGCCTGCTTCTCCCTCTCCCTGCCACTCTGCCTACTTGTGCTCTATCTCTGTCAAGTAATTAAAAAAAAAAAAAAAAAAAAAAAAACTTTAAAAGAAAAATTTTTTTTATTTTTTTAAAAGAAAATTTTGTAAGTCAAGGGATGCCTGGGTGGCTCAGCCGTTCGGCGTCTGCCTTCAGCTTGGGTCATGATCCCAGGGTCCTAGGATCCACCCCCGCATCAGGCTCCCTGCTCGGCGGGAGGCCTGCTCTCCCTCTCCCACTCCCTCTGTTTGTGTTCCCTCTCTCACTGTATCTGTCAAGTAAATAAATAAAATCTTCAAAAAAAAAAAATTTAGACGTCTTAAAAAAAAAAAGATATCCTTGCAAAAAGGATAATATAACCTAAGTATAGGCTCCCTAGGAGTACACTACTGCCTCAAAAGCATGATATTCTATCACATAAGCATCACCACTATTTATCTAAATTTACAGGAGCCATACTTTTATTTAGAGACTTATGTTTCTATTAAATCTGCTACATGAGGGGCGCCTGGGTGGCTCAGTCAGTTAAGTGTCCAACTCTTGATTTCAGCTCAGGTCATGATCTCAGGATCAGGAGACTGAGTTCCAAGTTGGGCTCCATTCTCAGTGCAGAGTGTGCTTGAGATTCTCTCTCCCTCTGCCCCCCTTCTGCTTGTGCTTTCTAAAATAAATAAAATCTTAAAAAAAAAAAAGGCTGCTACATTAATTGTATTAAATTTTATATAAACACAGGGGCGCCTGGATGTCTCAGTTGGTCAAGCATCCAATTCCTGGTTTTGGCTCAGGTCATGATCTCATGGGTCATGGTATCAAGCCCCACGGTGGCTCTGTGCTCAGCGTGGGATCTGCTGGGCGATTCTCTCCTCCCTCTGCCCCTCTCCCCACCATGTCCACTCTCTCTAAAATCAATAAAATCTTTAAAAATTTTTTTATATAAAAAGAAGTAATTCAATTGTAAACTAGAAGACACTAAGAATACCAAATTTAACATGTACAAATTATTTCATCAGCAATTTCATGAGCGCACTATCTCACAGGCCATCATATACTCAATGTTCTTTAGAGAATTCTAACTTTAAAATTTTCAAGGCTTAATAAAAATCTATGGAAAGACAAAAAAAACAAAAACCTAGAAGACTAAGAGCAGTAGTCCTAGTATATGTGCAAATATAAGGCACATATACGGTCTTGGGACAGATCAGAAAATAAGTGAAATGTACTATGAAAAAGGTTTTTTTTTTTTTAAAGTATTTTTGTTTTATATACAAAGAGGTAGCATAGGGTAGGTATCTTGGACATCTGTAGTTAGTAAGGTAGGTCTCTTGGGATGACCCATTCAAGGAAGTTCACTTACTCCAACTTAATGAAGCCCATATTCTTCATGCACTAACAGACACTAGTGGCACATATTAAGGCCATATTTCTTTTAAAGAAATGAGGCCTATTTCTTTGATAGCCTTTGAGCTATGAGGCCTATTTCTGGATCAGATCATGCCAGTTTATGCTGATGCAGGAAGGAAAAGAATTCTGGCTGAATTTCTTTTCTTTTCTTTCTTTTTGTTTTTTTTAAGTAAACTCTACCTCCGACGCAGGGCTTGAACTCATGACCCTGAGATCAAGAGTTGCACACTCTACTGACTAAGCCAGCCAGGTGCCCCTTGCCAATTTGGTTTTTTTTAGATTACTCCAGGAAAGTGACCCTTCTTGCTCTCTTGGAAGCAATGAAGCAAAGGGTGGACTGAGTTCTTATAATTCTAAGCTGATTGTTTGCTGAAGTACCAAAAAAAAAAAAAAAAAAGAAATACGTAGATACTCCTAAAAGGTAGTAACTTCCCATTTTCACTGAAGACAAAAGTATTTAAGCCACTAGCTAATAATAAATAAAAAGTATTTGTAGTCTCAGTGCAAGTAGGTTTTAGTGAATGGAAACAGGAGCATGACAACAGATAAAGCCATTCCATGGATATTACTTAAATAAAAGCCAAAATAGGGACGCCTGGGTGGCTCAGTTGGTTAAGCGGCTGCCTTCGACTCAGGTCATGATCCCAGCGTCCTGGGATCGAGTCCCACATCGGGCTCCTTGCTCAGCAGGGAGCCTGCTCCTCCCTCTGCCTCTGCCTGCCTCTCTGTCTGCCTGTGCTCGCTCTCTCTCTCTCTCTCACTAATAAATAAATAAAATCTTAAAAAATAAAAAATAAAAAATAAAAGCCAAAATAATATGTTCCATTTCTGATATTAAATTTGGGAAAGGCAGGCTTGGACCAGCCCACCGAGCTGTAGTTGCCCTTTGTGCCTCTCCTCGCCAACACCATGCTGCAGTTCCTGCTTGGATTTACTCTTGGCAATGTGACTGGAATGTATATGCTCAGAACTATGACATACCAAACCTGGCTAAAAAACTAGAAATTTAAAAGGACTTGGATGCCAGTAAGAAACCCCCTAGTTCATGAGGTGGACTCCAGCACTGCCTTCTGGATATACTGATTCTGCTGTCCTTAAGGGCCTCCTTCCCATCTGAACCAAAAGTTTTTGTTTTAAATTCCAGCCTCAACAATTTTCCTGTTAGATCCCGCATTGCCTGAGAGCACAGATGGGGCCACAAGTTAAGAACCACCCTTTTCCAACTTCCTTGCCTCGTCCCTTACTCCTTCCAGCCACCTGAGACAGCCTAAGACTGGAATTATGGTGCTAGATTAGTAAAGGTGACCTTAACTTAGTAGTCTCTCCTTTATTCTTTGGAATTAAAGAAAACCGAGTTTTGTATAGCTGATCAGACATAAATAATGCTGATTTCACAGTTCAGCAATTATAATGGGTATTTAAACATTTAGTACTAAACTATGTTGTTTTAAAGTCATTAAGATTAAAGCTCAGAAGCCAGTTACTCCTGAATTATACATTTATTTTATACTGTTGTCAGGCAGCTCCATAATTGTTAATTTAATCAGTAAACCAATTTATTACTCATTAACTAAGAAACTATATTCTGAGAACCCTGTCAGGAACTATGGAGTTTGAAAATATGTAAAATAGGGACACCTGGGTGGCTCAGTGGGTTAAGCCTCTGCCTTCGGCTCGGGTCATGATCTCAGGGTCCTGGGATTGAGTCCTACATTGGGCTCTCTGCTCAGCAGGGAGCCTGCTTCCCCCCTTCTCTCTCTCTACCTGCCTCGCGATCTCTGTCAAATGAATAAATAAAAATCTTAAAAAATAAAATAAAAATAAAAATGTGTAAAATAATGGCCTTTATCTTCCATAGAATTCATAATCTAGTATGCATGTTTTTCCCTAATTGTGTCTTTGATTTGGCTCTTTTCCCTCAAAAGAATCCTACTTATCTTAGGGGATTATAGGTGCACTGACATTACATGACAGATATATGACAAGTTGTAAAAGAAATTTTATGCCTCTTCACATTAAAAATGTATTTACATTTAAAAAAAAAAAAAGAGTCCAATTTGGATCAAATTAAGTATCACTGATAGAAGTAACAAATACAGTGCAGCAATTAAGCACATGGGCTCTGTAGTCAGGCCAGCCTGCCTTTAAATCTAGTCTCCACATTACAGCTGATGAATCTGAGATGCTTAGCAAAATGCCAGGCACAAAGTAAATACCAGTCTTATCACCCTCCACCTCCTAATAGCATGACAATAATCTAAGAGTAATCCCATTTTCATCATTATTCCTAAAGCTATCAACTGAGCTACTGGCTTTATAAATGTGTACACCAAACTCAAAGATCTAGTCACATCTACCTCTGCTATAATGAAAACAGAAGAAAGAGAAATTTTTGCTCTCCTTAACAGAATTCACCCACAGCAACATAATTTAAAATTAACTCTTGGGTGCCTAGGTGGCTCAGTCAGTACAGTGTGCAACTCTTGATCTCAGGGTCATGAGTTTGAGCCCAATGCTGGCATTAGAGTTTACTTAAAAAATAAAAGTAAATTAATTCTTCACTTACAGATTCCCACTCTTTACTCTTCCAGAAATCACCCCTAAATAATGACAGTAAGAAAGAGAAAACATGATTTGACTGTTACCCTGAAAAAGATCAATCCTAAATGCTCAAAGAGGGAGACAGGAGATTTGCCCCAATGCCCCTGGAAAGTATAAACCTGAGGCAGCAGAGCAGGCAGAGTGGAGAAAGGGAGATAAAACAAGGAGACTTTCCAAACAAGAACCTGAATGAGTATAACTTTCTCTGTCTACTCTGTGGAATTTCAGCATTTAGTCTTGAAAACCAAGGACTTTTCTACCTGCTGGCAAACAAAAAAAATTCTCACCAAGATAAAGAGGAGAAAATATGTCTTCTCATCTTACAGGTGCAGAACACCAGATCATACTGATTCACAAAGATCTCCTCACAAGTGTTATTTCTAATTAATAAGTTTTTTTAGACTACTAGATTTTAGAAATTATTGCAACGCCTATGGGAAAAAAACCCTTTATTTGCCCTCTAAAAAAAACCCTTAATTTTGCTATCTTACCGTCTAAGTAATCTGTTACTCTCAATCCAGGTATCAGAAGAGTCTACATACATACGTGCTCTAGTTGTTAAGCAGAAGGGGACCACTGACACTTGCTCTGCTCCCACAAGACCAAAGTCAAAAATATAACCAATGACCTAGAGCTTGAGGGTTAAATTACCTAATTTTTCTTTTAAAAAAAAAAAAAAAAAAAAAAGACTGGGCAATGGTGCCAATTCACAAAGAGTATAATAAGAAATGTGTCCCTGGGGCGTCTAGGTGGCTCAGTTGGTTGAGCATGACTTGTGACTTGGGCTCTGGTCATGATTCCAGGGTCCTAGGATCAAGACCCATGTTGGATTCCCTGCTCAGCAGGGTGTCTGCTAGTCTCTCTCCCTTTGCCCCTCTCCCAACTCGAGCTTGCTTGTTCTCTTTCTAATAAATAAAATATTTAAGGAAAAAGAAATGTGTCCCTGGAGCTGTACAACAGAGAGGCTCTGAGGAAGAGGTCCCAGGGAACTGGAGGATAAGAATAGGAGAATTAACTCTGTAAATCCCTCTGTTCTGTTTGAATTTTGACACATTTAAATGTTATTACTTATTCACAGATAATTAAAAACTGTAAACTGCCTTGGTGACTGGTAAATATCTAATCCTTCCTATTTATCTTAAGTTACTAAATCCAACCCTTCTTCCCCAACAAACCCGACTTCAGAAAGTCACCTTAGTATCTCAACTTCTGCATTTTCAATAAAATACCAGCACTTTCACAAATCCCTAACCTCCTGAGTTATTTCTATTGTAAGCCTCTTTAGAATGCACAGGATTAACAAAATGAGCTTAGTAGTTATGTGCAAGGTGTCTTAAAACATTACTTTACAACACTTTAAACACTACTTTAAAACACTACTTAAAACTACTTTATGTTTGCCTGGAAACAACCCAAATACTGAAGAGATCATTATGCTTTTGTGTATCATCAGTATTCAGTAGGTATTCAACAAATTCTTGAATGATTTGACATGATAGCCATAAAAATAAATCTTTTACCAATTCTGGCAATGCAACTTAATTTATCAAATGGAAAACATTAGGTACAAAATAAGACCATTAGGAACAGGCCAGGGATGCCTGGGTGGCTCAGTTAACCTTCTGCCTCCGGCTCAGGTCATGATCCCAGGGTCCTGGGATCAAGCCCTTGCTCAGTGGGAAGCCTGCTTCTCCCTCTGCCCGCTGCTCCCCTGCTTGTGTGCTCTCTCTCTGACAAAAAAAAAAAAGCCTAATTATTGAGAAAGGTAAAATAAAGTACATCTCGTCAACAAGATATTATGTAATTAAAAATTTAAAACATTGAGTATGAAGATAAAACAGCAATGGTAAAAAATGTTTATGATAATATACGTAGAAGTGGGGAAAAACTGGGGCGCAAAACTATATTAGGCTTTATGATTTTTTTAAAAAAGATTTATGTATTCATTTTAGAGAGAGAACGCATGCACACAAGTTGGGGGAAAGGCAGAGGGAGAGAATCCTCAAACAGATTCCCCACTGAGCCGGAAACCCAATGCCAGAACCTGAAGCTGGACTCAATCCTACAACCTGTGAGATTATGACCTGAGCTCAAACCAAGGGTCAGACCCTTAACTGACTGAGCCACCTAGGCACCCCTACAACTATGGCCTTAAGAAAAGGACTAATGTAAGAGTGCACATATAAAAATGACTCCAGGGACGCCTGGGTGGCTCAGTTGGTTAAGCGGCTGCCTTCGGCTCAGGTCATGATCCCAGCGTCCTGGGATCGAGTCCCACATCAGGCTCCTTGCTCGGCAGGGAGCCTGCTCCTCCTTCTGCCTCTGCCTGCCTCTCTGTCTGCCTGTGCTCGCACTAACTAATACATAAATAAAAAATCTTTAAAAAAAATTTTTTTTAAATAAATAAAAATGACTCCATTTATATAAAGTTCATGGAGCACCTGGGCAGCTCAATTGGCTAAATATCCAACTCTTGGTTTCAAGCTCAGATTATATTTCAGGGTCTTGAGATGGAACCGTGTCCAGCTCTATGCTTAGTGCAGCTTGCTTCGGATGCTCTTTCCCTTCTCCCTCTGCCCCTCCCCCGCCCAAATGAACTCTCTCTCTTAAAATCTTGAAAATAAATAAACATATAAAATAAAAATAAAGTTCAAAAACAGGCAAAACTAATCCATAATGTTAGAAGGACATTAATCGCTTTTGAAATGAGGAGGGATAGTAACTAGCAGGAGAATCCAGGAGTTACTAGGGATGCTAGTCATGTTGTTTCTTGATCTAACTGTTGTTACACCACAGTGTTGCTCACTTTGTGAAAATCCACTGAGTTGCACACTTAGGATTTGTGCTCTTATGGACATTATACTTCACTGAAAAATCTTAAGACTCCTATCTAAAACAAAAGATAAAAATAAAATATACCCAAACGCTAATCATATTCAGATGGCAGGATTATAAAACTTTTTCTTTCATTTCCTGAATTTTAGAGATTTTCTGAAAAACATGCTTAGGCACCCTTAAATCCTTTCTAAAATAATTAAGAGTAAGTGCTTCCTATGTACTAGACCTTCTTCAAAGTACTTAATGTATATATATTAAATCATCTAGTTTTCATAACAACCCTATTAAAAGGTTATTGTCATTTTAAAAGGAAGAAACTACAACACTGAGGTTTAGTAACTTACTCAAGATGACAGAGCTAATAACTGGGAGAGCCATAATTTGAACCAAGATACCCAGGCTCCCAAGTTCATAGTTTGAAACACTATCCATCCATCTTCATAATAAAACCTTACTTTTTTTATAGTGAAAAAAAACATTAATTAATAAACTAATTTATTCTATCCATCTGAGTCATTACTACTGTACTACTACATAGGTAGCTCTCTGCGCAGTTGGATGCTAAAATATAGGAGCAAATTTGCATATTAGAGTTAGGTGGCATAATCCTGGGGTAACTAAAAGTTACATAAAATTTATAGGAGTATACATGAGAAATATACCTCTCTTCTATTCTGTTCTTATCCAGGAGAGGCTGCTTAATCCACTGGTTGACCAGTCTTTGTCCTTGAGGTGTTTTGCATTTATTCAGCAGCGCGGCCAGAGACTGAGAGCCAGTAGTATCCTCAACAGAACCCTACCAAACAAAAAACAAAGCAGGAAGAATGGTGTGCTCATTAGTAAAAACCTTACTGTGCCATGAAAAATAATTAAAGAATTTTGGAAATAAGAACACTTAGTATTCTTCAAATGCTAAATGAGAAATTTGCACAAAGGTTCTTATTCCTCAGCTGGGTCACTGTCAGGCTGGATGTCAGTCTATACTGCAGCACCTGAGTATTTTGAATCCACATAGTCTAAGCAGTAGCTTCTCAGATACCATCCCTTGTTTAACCTAGCACATCCCGTTTCCATTCTTTTATGACCTCCAAAGTGTGGTGGCCTCACTTTAAATACTGTCCCATTTGGGACGCCTGGGTGGCGCAGTCAGTTAAGTGTCTACCTTCAGCTCAGGTCATGACCTCAGGGTCCTAGGACCGAGTCTCGCATCAGGCTCCCTGCTCAGTGGGGAATCTGCTAGAAATTCTGTGTGTCTCTCCCTCTGCCCTGCTTCTGCTCATGCTCGGGCATTCTCTCTCTCTCTCATGTAAATAAATAAAATCTTTAAAAAAAAAAAAAAGCCCATTGAAAGCCTTGGATAAAGCAAACCAGTGATTACTTGAACATGGCATGTGAGAGGCCCTCAGTTGGGTAGAAGCCTAGCCTATGTCTCACAGTGCTTTATAATGTATTTATGTGTGTATAAATGCATGATACATATTCACATGTGTTGCTTTGGCCATATGTTGACAGCCAACATAACTGGCACACAGGGTCCATTAGAGGAAATGAAAGTCTTTTTGGTGGCTATTAAAGCAAAGTGTGTATAAAGAAATAAATATTTATTCTTAAAAACAAAAAACCCTCTTCCTAAAATCAAATTTCAACCTATTAATTTGTATTTTCTGTAGTGTATTTTCCATAAACCACCATCACTTTATAATACTACAGTTCTAGACATAAAACTTCTTAAAATGTAATTTTTTAAAAACCACTGTTAATAAAACTATTCATAAACCCAGGGCAAATACTATTTATACAGGCAGCAACTAGCAAAATTTTAAAAACCGCTTATCTAAGTATAGTATTTTAAAATATTTAAGCTCCTTAACAGTATTCTTCAGTATATAACAAAGGAAACATCTTATAATCATCAAAAAAAATTTTTTTTAAAGATTTTGTTTATTTACCTGACAGAGATCACAAGTAGGCAGAGAGGCAGGCAGAGAAAGAGAGAGGGAGAAGTAGGCTCCCCGCTGAGCAGAGAGCCCGATACAGGGCTCGATCCCAGGACCCTGAGATCACAACCCAAAGCAAAGGCAGAGGCTTAACCCACTGAGCCACCCAGGCGCCCCAACCATTCAATATTTTTAATCCATGTGTGTTTTATTTGTTTGTTTTACCTGGAAAAGGTTAAGGGCTCTGACTGCTGCAATATCCAACTTCATGTACTGGCTGAAGTCAAACATAGTCAGTTCAAACTGTCCGAAGTTCGAATCATCTGATAGGAGATCTAAAAACTTGATTACTGCAGACAATGATGAAGCTGCAACCTAAGATTAAAAATTTAAAAGAAAAGATTCTATCACTAGAATCCTAGAGATTAAAAAAAAAAGAAGGCAAAATGGAAATAAATTCTAAACATGATCATTTTCCTTAGTGTTCCTTCCCAATCTAAATCAAGAAAATGAGAAGAGTTTAAATAAATCTCGTTTAAGATTAGAAAATGACTTTTAGAAAGTGAAAATTTACTTTAACAGTTGCACTATTTACAATACCCCAAAGTAGAAATGACTCAAATGTTTACCAAGTGTGGTATGTTCACCCCTAGGGTATACTGCACCAAAAAACATATAAGCACCAACAATCCAGTGACACATGACAATATGGACAAATCTCACAAACATAATACTAAACAAAAGAAAACCGGCACAAAAGGCTACAAACTACATGATTCCATTAATACAGACTATTAAAAACAGGTCAAACAAATCTGTGCTGTCAGAATTAAGAACCAGTGTTACCCCTGGTGGGGTAATGACTAGAAGGAAGCATAAAAAAGATCTTTGAGGTACTGGTACTATCTTGTCTCATGGATACTGATTTGGGTATTTGCAATTTATGATAATTCAGTTATACACTTACGATATATGCATTTTCCTACATGTGTATTTAACAGGAAGTTTCAGGGTACCTGGGTGGTTCAGTCAGTTTAAGTGTCTGACTTTTTTTTTTTTTTTTAAAGATTTTATTTATTTATTTGTCAGAGAGAGAGGGAGAGAGAGCGAGCGAGCACAGGCAGACAGAGTGGCAGGCAGAGGCAGAGGGAGAAGCAGGATCCCTGCCGAGCAAGGAGCCCGATACGGGACTCGATCCCAGGACGCTGGGATCATGACCTGAGCCGAAGGCAGCTGCTTAACCAACTGAGCCACCCAGGCATCTAAGTGTCTGACTCTTAATTCTGGCTCAGATCATGATCTCAGGGTCAATTGAGATTGGGCTCAGTGGGGTTCTACATGGGATTCTACACTCAGCATGGAGTCCGCTTGAGATTCTGCCTCTCTACCTGCCCCTCCCCCCATCAGAGCACCCCTTCTCTAAATAAATAAAATCTTTTGAAAGTAAATGAATAAGTTTATGGGATGCCTGGGTGGCTCAGTGGGTTAAAGCCTCTGCCTTTGGCTCAGGTCATGATCCCAGGATCCTGGGATCGAGCCCCACATCGGGCTCTCTGCTCAGTGGGGAGCCTGCTTCCTCCTCTCTCTCTCTCTGCCTCTCTGCCTACTTGTGATCTCTCTCTCTGTCAAATAAATAAATAAAAATCTCAAAAAAAAAAAAAAGTAAGTAAGTTTAAATAAACTGTCTGTTATTACTGTAACATAAGAAGTTTCAGGACATTAAACTGATAGCCCAAAGACCAATCCTACATATTAAAGTATACTTAAGGGCACCTAGGTGGCTCAGTCAGTTAAGCATCTGCCACTGGCTCAGGTCATGATCTCAGGGTCCTGGGATTGAGCCCCACATTGCACCCACATCACATCACACAGCACACTGCATCTCATTGGGCTCCCAGCTCAGTGGGGAGTCTGCTTCTCCCTTGTCCTCTGCCCCTCCCCCATTTGTTCTCCCCCCCCCCCGGCCAAATAAATGAATACAATCATTAAAAATAATGAAATAGGGGCATCTGGGTGGCTCAGTAGGTTGGGCCTCTGCCTTTGGCTCAGGTCATGATCTCAGGATCCTGGGATTGAGTACCGCATCGGGCTCTCTGCTCAGCAGGGAGCCTGCTTCCCACCCCATCTCTCTCTCTGCCTGCCTCTCTGCCTACTTGTGATCTCTCTCTGTCAAATAAATAAATAAAATCTTTAAAAAAATAAAAATAATGAAGTAAAATATACTTGGTATTAGATTGTGAATTGTAACTTATTTTCCCTAATTGAAAACAGTCATCTATGTGTCCTTAGCAAACTCTAGCAAATGCATAAGGCTGTCAGAATTTCCTGCAATGTCACCACACAGATAAAAATACTTTTTAATAACCTTAAAAGCTTCTTCATATTTTCAAGAAGTAAGTTTCTAATACCAGTATTACTACTCATACATACTGGCTTTTGATTGTGTCACACACACAAACATTCAAATAATTACCGAGTTTATAAGAATCAAACTATTACACAACAGTAAATCACCACAAAATCCTGTATCATTAATAGTCCAAGTTCATTCTAGTTTGAAGTCTACTTTCAGAACTTTAAGTCAAAAAGCTTGTTCTTTTTTAAGCATGCAATAGAATTTTTCATTTTACTTATCAGTGATCCACCAAATATCACTTAAGAGCTTCCAAAATATTTTTAAATACATAAGAATACATCTCAAACCATACCCACCCGAAAGATTTGAACAAAGAAACACTCAACCACTGAAAATCCTGTAAGAAATTACATTATTTCCATATTCATTTCTACCACTAAACATACATAACTAGTGCCATTCTTTTAGCCTGTTTAAATGTAAAATTTATTATGCGCTACATACTATATATACTTTCACCCTTATTACTTCCTGATCTTCACAACAATCCTTTAAGATTATCTATTTAAAAAACAATGAAACTGCCTCTCAAAAAGGTGAAGTAATTAATTAAAGAACCCAGAACTTGTACATTATAATGCTGCGATAGGCCTTTTTTTCCCCCTACAACAACTATACTATCTCGTCCATGTAAGTGACAGGGATTAGGCTCTTTCCTGTGAAATCAATAAAACTCTTTCTTGTCCCCAAAGACATATGTGTATAAATATAATGTGATTATATTTAAGATTGTTTTAATTTTTCTAGTCATTTCCTTAAGTTTTTCACAAGCTTCCTCACAGTAAAAATAAACTTAGTATCAATGATCCATAGTTTAGACTTTGAGACAGATTAAACAAGTAGCCTTCTACAAGTCATGATTATAATTCATACAATTTACATATAAAAGTAAATTTGTATTTTAATCCACATACCTGATTCTCCATTTCTGGCAAGACAGCACTATTCACCTGCTCTCCCTTTTTCCCTTTCAACAACCGGTTGAGGTCCTGATAGATATCTTTTGTCAAAAAGTCAGCTCTTTTTCTTTCTGTGATCAGAATTCCTCCTCTCTGAATAACCTATTTTACAAGAAATAATTTAAATTACCTCAAGAAAAGGATTTTTTTTTAAAGATTTTATTTATTTATTTGACATACAGAGATCACAAGTAGGTAGAGAGGCAGGCAAAGAGAGAGGAGGAAGCCAGCTCCCTGCTGAGCAGAGAGCCCAATGTGGGGCTCAATCCCAGGACCCTGGGATCATGACCTGAGCCGAAGAAGGCACAGGCTTTAACCCACTGAGCCACCCAGGCACCCCAAGAAATGGATTTTTTTAAAAATGAGAAAAAACTGGGCATTTGGGTGGTTCAGTGGGTTAAAGCCGCTGCCTTCAGCTCAGGTCATGATCCCGGGGTCGTGGGATCGAGCCCCGCATCGGGCTCTCTGCTCTGTGGACAGCCTGCTTCTTCCTCTCTCTCTCTCTGCCTGCCTCCCTGACTATTTGTGATCTCTATCAAATAAATAAATAAAATCTTTAAAAAAAAATGAGAAAAAACTATACAAGTACAGTAACAACAGCTTAACCAATTATTAGCCCACATTAAATTTTTATATAATGTGCAAGATATTGGTAATATATAAACATGTATTTTTAAAATCTATAAACTAAGTTCCCATGACAATTTAAAATTATGTTCACATAAAGCTTTCAAAAAATAGTCCCAATAGTAAAAACTCTTAACAAAATAAATACTTGTGGAAAGTTGCTTAAATACTAATCTATGCTAACAATGCCCATCATAGATTTACTCTTTCCCAAGCAGTTCGTATGGCATTTGAGGCCCACAAAAAGAAAAGAACTCTTAGGAGACACAACATCCTTTAAATACCTAAATAAAGCATACACTTACCCAAACAATACAATCAGAATTTTTTAAAAAGACTCAGTAAAAGAGACTAAAAGTTCCACCTGAACTATCAAAATATAACCCTGGGGGTGCCGAGGTGCCTGGGTGTCTCAGTGGGTTAAGCCTCTGCCTTCCGCTCAGGTCATAATCCCAGAGTCCTGGGATGGAGCCCCACATTGGGCTCTCTGCTCAGCAGGGAACCTGCTTCCCTTCCTCTCTCTCTGCCTGCCTCTCTGCCTGCTTGTGATCTCTGTCAAATAAATAAATAAAATCTTAAAAAAAAAAACAAACCCTGAAGCTTTACATCTTACTTATTTGATAAACCCATGTTACATAGAGTAATAAACTGTGTTTTTTTTTTTAATGGACCTAAATCACCTTCCCCACCCCACAACTGTGAAAGCATTCCTTTTCATCAGTTGTGATCCCTTTAAGATGACATTCTGTTACTTTTAGGAAGGAAAGGAGAAGGAAAATGATCTGAAGTAGAACAAGTCTTCAACAAGAAACAGCCTGTTGGTAGTGTCCTCAAAGATACAGAGTTTCTGTGAGAGATAAACATCAAGATTATCCTGAAAATGCCTTACTGTATTTAAGATACAAAAAGTTGACTTCTGAGTTATTTTTTTCTTTAAATAAAGGTGTCTGTTATGTTAATGAGTCTTTCCTAGGCTTAGATTCTCCTCTATCACTAACGTGATTCCCTTACCTGCCTCAGTTTTCCCATGTCTCCAGCGGTGTCTCCTCCTGGTAGAACACATTCCTTTGGTCCAATCTGAATCAGGAGAGCCTCCAAATTGGAGAATTGATCATTATCAGGGAACTCACAAAGTCCTAGCTTCCTCTGTATGGAGTCAACATACCCAACTCCGACCTGTCTTTGGCCATCAACTGTAGACATTTTAATACCCACAACACCAATGGAAGCTGACATATCATTGTTACCAAAGAGAATGTCTTCGAACTGCGAAAGATTGCCTGGAGAAGCCTTAACAAAAATAAAGAAAAATTTTCAGAACTCTTCAATGTACTTAAAATTTTACTAGCAAACAAGCATTACCCAACCTTAACCAATTTCATTAACAAAATGTTCTTAAAAAAACTGTTTATGGGGCGCCTGGGTGGCTCAGTTGGTTAAGTGACTGCCTTCGGCTCGGGTCATGATTCCAGGGTTCTGGGATTGAGCCCCACATCAGGCTCCCTGCTTAGCAGAGAGCCTGCTTCTCTCTCTCCCTGTCTGCTGCTCTGCTTACTTGTGCTCTCTCTCTGTCAAATAAACAAAATCTTAAAAAAAAACAAAAACTGTTTATAACAATATATTCTAATTATTATTATTATTTCATTTTCTATAAAGTATCCTCCCTATTTTTTCCAATATTTTCAGGACACTTGGCCATATCTAAAAATAAATTTATCAGAACAGATTTTCAATTTGAAATCCCGCACCTGGATTACACACACAATAATTTAGGTGTCCAAAGTTCCTGAAGGTTTTTATCACTATGATCATGATAAAATTTATTTTTTTACAATTTGAATCTAAATATCTTGTAACTATGGATTATTGATTAAAATCTGGATGGAGCGCCTGGGTGGCTCAGTGGGTTAAAGCCTCTGCCTTCAGCTCGGGTCATGATCTCAGGGTCCTGGGATCGAGTCCTGCATCGGGCTCTCTGCTCAGCAGGGAGCCTGCTTCCCTTCCTCTCTCTCTCTGCCTGCTTCTCTGCCTACTTGTAATCTCTATCAAATAAAGAAATAAAAATCTAAAAAAAAAAAAAAAAAAAGAAAATTTGAAAAAAAAAGGGGAGGGCACACACTTGTGTGGCTCCTGTTAAGCTTGGGACTTGACTTCCACTCACGTCAAGATCCCAAGGTAGCCTGGGGCTCCACGTTCAGCAGGTTTTCTGCTTGAGATTCTTTATCTCTGCCTCTTCCCTAATTTGCTCTTGAGCATTTTCTCAAATCATCAAAAAAATAAAATAAAATAGGGTGCTTGGGTGGCTCAGTCTGTTAAATATCCTACTTGGTTTCAGGTCATGACCTCAGGGTCCTAGGATGGAGCCCTGCATTAGGTTCCAGGCTCAGTGTGGAGTCTACTTGAGACTGTCTCTCCCTCTCCCTCTGCCCCTCCTACTCACACTGTGTCTCTCTCTCAAATAAATAGAATCTTCAAAAATAATAAAAATTATAAAAATCTTTAAAAAGTGTATAAATGAGGTATTTGGGATACAATTAATCTGTATGATACTACTTTAAAAACAATAAAATCAAATCTTTGTTTAATGTGGGTATTCAATTTTACATAAAATCTATTTTCTTATTTAGGTTTCAGGGATATTGACAAAACTTCAAGTATTCATACTCCTAGTAAGGATTTACTGAATTTCTAAACTGCGATTAAACCACGATTTTAAAAACCACATGCTAGGGGCGCCTGGGTGGCTCAGTGGGTTAAAGCCTCTCTGCCTTTGGCTCAGGTCATAATCCCAGGGTCCTGGGATCAAGCCCCGCATCGGCCGGGGAGCCTGCTTCCTCCTCTCTCTCTGCCTGCCTCTCTGCCTACTTGTGATCTCAATCTCTCTGTGTTAAATAAATAAATAAAATCTTTAAAAAAAAAATAAAAACCACATGCTAAAGAATATTTCTCAAAGCATTTTATCACAACCTGATTAAAATATTAAAACAGACAAGCAAAGTCCCTCACATCTTTATTTTTTCTACTCTTAAAAATAATAACCAAATTAAAGAGGAAGATAATTACCTTAAATGCCAAATACCAATCATTCTCCTTTGAGGCCTTATTTCCAGCTCTATTCTTATAAACTTCAACTCTGTACTGTCGAACTAGAAGAAGATCTTTTACAAAAGACTCAAAATTCATTTTACTAAGCACAACACTCTCCAAGGTCTTTGTTCCTAAAGAAAAATATTAAAAATACATATTACACATTTGAGGATTTAAAGTAGTTAAGTGTTCAGGTACCTAACACAATGGCTCCCCCCCACAAAGCTACATTCTTCTCTCAGTAATTAATTCCTTCAATAAACTGTTTATCAAGTTCTTATTACTCATCCCAGTCGAAGGGTATAAAAAGATGAAGAGATGTATAGCACCCCACCCCTTTCTGTGGAACCTATGCATCAAAATAAAAAATTAAAAAGATACAAAGATAGGAGCACCTGGGTGGCTCAGTCAGTTAAGTGTCTGCCTTCAACTCAGGTCCTGTTCCTGGGATCCTGGGATTGCAGGGCTCCCTGCTCAGCTCAGAACCTACTCCTCCCTTTCCTCCCCACTCATGTTCTCTCTTGCTGTTTCTCTCAAATAAATAAATAAAATCTTAAAAAAGAAGAAGAGGAGAAGGAGGAGGAAGAAAATAATACAAAGACAGGAGCACTTGGGTGGCGCAGTTGGTTAAGTATCTGCCTTTACCTTGGGTCATGATCCTAGGGTCCTGGGATTGAGCCTCATATCAAAGATAAAAAGACTAAATGCATATCCAGCTAAACTTACTTGTCCTTTCTTATAATTAGTTTCTCAGAATTCTGAATAAAAATCTTTAACTATATAGTATTTGTATGTAATTAAACTTTTCCCAAAAGGCCCATAAAAACATATGCCATTATTCACTGGAAAATGTTCTAGGTAACGCAGGTTAAAATTCAAAGGTTCAAAGAAGTACTGCAAAAAGACTTCCCTTTCACCAATGATCCCCTACATATCCAACTCACCAGCCAAGCGCTATCAGTTTATAAAATATATTCCCCAACACAAGCTATACACATACAAGCATTACTTTGTTCCTCTCTTAACATCAATAAGGACATACTACAAACACTGCTCTGTATCTTGGCTTTTTTTTTTTTTTTACATTTTAATATATTTTGGAGGTTGTTCCATCATTACAATCAGCTTCTTTCTGTTTACAGCTGCAAACATTCCAATGACTCTGAAGATGTTCTATAATATAATTAGTCTCTTACTGATGGACATACAGGTTGTTTCCAGTCTCTACTATTACAACAATGCTGCACAATCTTGTACATGCTTCACTCTCCAAACAGGTGAGCACAGCTGTAAGTCAAAGCCCCCAACTGGATTTTATCGAAAAATATGAGTGATTTTGATAAATACTGCCAGACTATTCTCCTTGGTTGGTATGAGCGCATCTATTTCCCCTCTCCAATCAACACAGAGTTTTCAAACTTTTTGGTCTTTATTTTAGATCACTGGTTTTCAACTGGGAACAATCTTGCTTCTCTAGCAGACACCTGCCCATGTTTGGAGGCATGTGGGTTCTTATAACACTGGGTTTCATTCAACAGAGGTAATACCAATTATTCACTTAATGGTAATACTTGTTGGGGCACCTAGGTGGCTCAATCGTTAAGTGTCTGCCTTCAGCTCAGGTCATAAACCCAGGGTTCTGGGATCAAGCCCCGCATCAGGCTCCCTGCTTAGTGGGAGGCCTGCTTCCCCCTCTCCCACTCCCTCTGCTTCTGCTCCCTCTCTTTGTCAAATAAATACAATCTTAAAAAAAAAAAAGAAGTTAATACTTGTAGATTATTCTGACAGTTCTAGATCTTATTAAAAGTTTAACCTAAATTTTATATAGATCATGCCAAGTACAAATATCAAATACAAACAAGCATAAAGATTAATTAAATGACATAAGGCAACTGTTTTGTACAGCTAAGCACAGGTGATACTTCCAATATCCCTTTCATTAGTTTTAAGTACTAGCAAGAATTCCCACTGTGTGACACCCTGAAAAAGCGCTCAAATCTTGCCTCTCTTTTCTTCCCTAGAACATTCTGCATTACCTCACCCAGGACTGGCAAACAAATACCTACAGCAACCAGGCAGGTATCAAACAAGCAAAGGAAGAGCAACAGACCTGACATGGCAGGTGGCTTCAAAAGAGATCATATGGAGTGGTGGGAACAGTGACAAAAGAAGGAAAAGCACACTGGGGTAAAGGACTATGCCAGAGAGAACAGCCACTTAGCTCCAAACACACTGCTGAACTGTGGGGATGTTTACACCCAGAGTTTTCAACTGTACGGAATTTTCAAAAGCAGCTCAAAATATGAATTTTTTTCCTGCAATCTCCCTATCTTTAAAATATAGTCAATCAGTTCAAACTTGGAGCAAAACACAATTTAGGATACCAATTTCAAATCAGTAAGTTTAACAGTCACATTTTCTTAGACTTGAATAGACTGCTGTTTCTTTAGGTTGCATTTAGACAGCAAGTTGCATGAGAATTATGTTTACTCTAGAATCCCATTCAACAAGGTCTGTACTCACGTTCTCAGAGGCATGTGCAAGGCTGAAGGCCTTCAGCCTGCAACAGGCTCGTATCTCCCAACTAACACTTACTCAGGATCAGAATATCTAAGTTATTTCCTGGTTTTGCCTACAACTCTTCCCATTTTGGGGCACCTGGGTGGCTCAGTGGGTTAAGCCTCTGCCTTCGGCTCAGGTCATGACCTCAGGGTCCTGGGATCGAGCCCCACATCTGGCTCTCTGCTCAATGGGGAGCCTGCTTCCTCCTCTCTGCCTGCCTCTCTGCCTACTTGTGATCTCCATCTGTCAAATAAATAAATAAAATAGTTAAAAAAAAACAAAAATAAAAACTCTTCCCATTTTGCCCGAGACTCTCAATTTTAATACTGAAAGTTCGGTGTTCCAGAAGCCCCCTCAGTCCCAAGCAAATGAGAATGACTGGTCAGCCTACCAACTCTAGTTAAATTCCTTGTGAGTAATATTATTCAAAAGATGAGACTTCATAAATATAAAAACAAGGGGGAAAAAAACTTCAAGAAAAGCAGCACAGGCACCTGGGTGGCTCAGTTAGTTAAGTGTCCGACTCTTGGTTTCCACTGAGGTCATGATCTCATGGTCCTGAGATCGAACCCCACGTTTGGTTCTGCGTGGAGTCCACTAGATATTCTCTCCCTCTGCCCCCTCCTCCTACTAGTGGACTCGCTCTTTCTAAAACAAATAAATCTTAAAAAAAAAACCACAGCAGCAAACTACAGTTAATACAAAATCAGAGAATTTCTCCCAAAGGTTCTTTTTTTTTAAAGACTTTATTTATCTATTTGATAGAGAGAGATCACAAGTAGGCAGAGAGGCAGGCTCCCTGCCAAGCAGAACCCAATGCGGGGCTCGATCCCAGGACCCTGAGATCATGATCTGAGCCAAAGGCAGAGGCTTAACCCACTGAGCCACCCAGGCGCCCCTCTCCCAAAGGTTCTGATAAACACCACTGTGAATTTTACCAGCAATTTCCAGTAAATACAACACTGAGTTTCAAAAACAGTTTTTCATATCATCCTTTAAATTAAAAGGCAAAATGTAAAATCTGAGAGGGGGAGAAAACAAGATTAGTCTGGCAAAATTCTGAAACAGCTCTTAAATCAAACCAGGATATGCCAGCCGAACTGTCTGCCCAGCACAGGGTTTTTAAAGTACTTGATATTGAAGACCATTAAAGGATGAACAAGAACTCTCAGATCCACAAGCCCCACCACTCCCTATTACACCCAACTACTTTGCACATCAATGTTATCTACCTGGATCCAGAGCAATCTGGTCAAAACTTTCTACTGACACTTAAAAAAAAAAAAGATTTTATTTATTTATTTATTTCAGAGAGAGAGAATAAAAGAAGAGAGGTCAGCAGGAGAAGCAGACTCCCCACTGCACAGGGAGCCTATGCGGGACTCAATCCTGAGAGTCCAGGATCATGACCTGAGTTGAAGGCAGTCGCTCAACCAAC